>JAJJMB010011819.1:3931794-3959491 GCA_023531105.1 Papaver atlanticum | reverse complement strand
CGCATTAGTGTATAAGTCCAAAACCGGGAACCAAATGTATGCATACTTGTGTGTGTACTAAATGGTTGATGGAGACTGGGTAAGTATGCGTACCCGTACGCATACTGGCGGAAGTTCACGTCCGTGAATTTCTGCTGAGTTTGGAAATCAAAACCAACTCAATCCGGTTACCTAAGTATGCGTACCCGTACGCATACTGGCGGAAAGTTCACGTCCGTGAATTTCTGCTGAGTTTGGAAACCAAAACAAACTCAAATCCGGTTACTTAAGTACGCATACCCGTACGAATACTTAAGTGTGTTACTTTCTAAAATTGGTTTGTTCATGAACTAAAACATTTATATATTAAGGAATGCAATTTGCAAACCGTGGCTATAATGTTCATGAATCGATTCGAGTGAATCAAAACCGATTTTTCTTCGATTGTGTCTTGTTTACTTCTATAAGATCTAAGCAATTGAACAACTCTCGAACTAGTTCATTTGAGTCATTTGAACTAGTTATGGTGAAGATGAATAAGGTTGATATGAAAGTGCTCATATGGCTAACCATTGGTTAACTACTGTTGAACCAACTAGGTGTACATATTTAGGTACGGTTACTCAAACCTAAATGACGTATACTTCAATTGTGTATAACAAGCTAAGTTCGATCTAACGGTTGAAAGATATTAGCTTGAATCTAATCAGGTTTTCATCTAACGGTGAATATTGAATGCTTTGTTACCAAGGTAACATAGATTGCAAACCCTGATTTGGAGACTATATAAAGGAGAACTCTAGCAACTGGGAAACCTAATCTCCACACCTCCTATGTGATACTAGTTGTATAAGCTAGAGTCGATTCTCCTTTAACCTTAGGTTTCTACCGAGACCCCTTAGGTTAACGACTTAAAGACTCATTGGGATTGTGAAGCCAGACCCAACTATTTTCTCTGTAGTTGCGTGATCTGATCTTGCTATTCCTATCGTGATTGAGTGCAATCGTAAGATTAGCTTGAGATTAATTTCTCCGATAGGCAAGATAAAAAAAGTAGTCACAAACATCTTCGTCTCATCGTTTGTGATTCCGCAATATTTTGTTTCGTTAGTCGATTAAGATTATTGTGAGGTGATTGATAATTCTAGGCTGTTCTTCGGGAATATAAGTCCGGGTTAACGATTGGTTCCCGTTCACCTTGATTTATCAAAAGACGGAACAAAACTCGTAGGTATTTCTATTGGAGACAGATTTATCTATTCTTGTAGACTTTTTTGTGTGATACAGATTTGTTTATTAAAGTCTTCGACTTTGGGTCGTAGCAACTCTTAGTTGTGGGTGAGATCAGCTAAGGGAATCAAGTGCATAGTATCCTATAGGGATCAGAGACGTAAGGAGCACAACTGTACCTTGGATCAGTGTGAGATTGATTGGGGTTCAACTACAGTCCAGACAGAAGTTAGTTTGTAGTAGGATAGTGTCTGTAGTGGCTTAATACAGTGTGGTGTTTAATCTGGACTAGGTCCCGGGGTTTTTATGCATTTGCGGTTTCCTCGTTAACAAAACTTCTGGTGTCTGTGTTATTTTTTTTTCGCATTATATTTTTTTATATAATAGAAATATCACAGGTTGTGCGTTTGTATCGATCAATTAGTAAATCAAACCTTTGGTTGTTGATTGAAATTGATTGATCCTTGAACATTGGTCTTTGGTACCGTTCAAGTTTATTTCTCTTGTATTCAATCAGACTCGCAGATTTCTATTTGTTTGAGTTAGGATTGAATCGAGAAATTGAGATATAACTCTTTGATATACTTTTTATTAAGTTTGAGTCTGACTGTCTAGTTGATTCTCTTAAAAGTATATTAGAGTTAGTCCATACAGATTGCTAAGCGAAATATTTGGTGAGGTTGTTAGACCCCCGTTTTTTCAGTTAGTGGCAACATAGAAGTAGTGGGTGTAACCAACCCGTCTTCCCTCATAGTAAGACGTGGTTTTCAACATTTTCATACGATCCCAACTTTTTCATCACTCAACTATTTCCACTTATTATGAGATCAGGGTGCGTTCAATTATGACTTGTATAAATAGGTTTTCAACCTATTTCAACAAAGAACAAGTGTTATCAACACAAGTATCCTTAAAACACCAAGAGCTTATAGCTTACATTCCGCAAGCAAGTTCCACATTCTGATACAAGTCATAAACAGCCACACCTTCAGAGTTAACCATTCTGATCTCAAAAACTTTCTTCGCTTTCCTCCATAAGATCAACCCTTCTCCATCATTTTGTGATCGAAGCAAGACTGGAATGGCCATTTCTTGGTTTAGGCCAGAATTGTACAGATTGATCTCTCGAATCTAAAGTACTCCTGTGCAGTATATTTGTTTAGGGTTTAGATTCGTTTCTCGGCGGCACACCCAAATTTACCATTTCCAGCAGAATCATTTTTTACCCCAAAATAACTGGCAACCACAGTAGGAGATTAATCTCTCGGTTGCAAGATCAATTTTAAATTTCATACAAATTTTCCCAAATTCAAGATGGTGGATCTTAGGTCTGGATCAGTAGCTAATCCTGATGCTACTGGCGCTGACAACACTCTTGGCGTCAATATCTCAACTTCCGGCGCCAATGTACCACCTGACAGCACAATCAACGCATCTCATGGTGTTACATCCTCTAGCACCAACACCAGCAGCACCGAAAGCATCCCCTCTGGCGTGATGCCTCCTATCACCAGAGCCAGAGCCGCTGCCACTCTTAATATTTCTTCGAGCGTGACACCCCCAATCGTCACCAGAGCTGCTACCACTTCTTCGTTAGGTAGGGAGACTGGAAGAGCCAGAGGAAACCAGCCTCCCATTACCATTGTCGATTTAATGGAGAGACAATAAGTTCTTTCCAAAGCTCAGACGGACATGGATACAACTCAGAAGGAGGTACTTACTTTTCTCAAGACATTAACAGAAAGATTACCACCAGAACCGTGCCAACCCCAAATGAAGCAGATAAGAACACTTTCATGACTCCTGGTGCAATCACTTCAATAGGGCGTGTCTTTATGGATGAAGAAGCTCGAGTATCTCCTGAACGGCCATCAGAAAGGAGCCAACAATCCAATTTTATCACGCGTGATGACCTGGAATGACTTCTCCAAAATCGAGGTAGGGAAAATCCAGCTACCATTCATCAGCACCAACATCCTTATCCTCCCGATGTACAAAGAGTTCCTCTTCCAAGAGGATATTCCTCTCCCCAGTTCTCCCTTTATGACGGTACTGGTAACGCTCGTGAACATATCTCTCGTTTTTTGGAATCACTAGGGGAGCATGAATACGACCACTTCCTCCGCCTGAAAGAATTCTCAAAATCACTCACTGGAAGAGCTTATACCTGGTACAACAACATTTCACCAAATAGCATAGCCAATTGGTGTGAGATGGTTACCGCTTTCTACAATAAATATTTCTTTGTGTCTGAGCAAATCACTTTATCAGACTTGGGGAGAATGTTTCATCGAAACAATGAACATCCAAAGGATTATGTCAAGAGATTCAGAATTTAAGCGCTAGATTGGCATGATCAAAATGTGACTGAACATCAATTGGTGGAGTTGTGCATTAATGGCATGGTACCTGTCTATTGCGCTCTACTGGAGAACATGTGCTTCCAGACATTCTCTGAACTTCATGAAGCTGCCAAGCAGTCGGCCACAACAGCACCAGCCTTGCTAGAAAGGACCAGGCTCGCCAAGAATGAAGATGCACGAGAGACTCGAGGGAACAGACGTCTCATCAACAAACAATACAACACTCAACCCTCTGTAAGCGTGGTGAGTGAAGGAGGAAAAATAAAAGCTCCAGCTGCAGAACAACAACCCAAACGTGCAGCACCAGCGCAACAGACAACTCAACCCCGGAAGGCTGTGACTAAGATGCCTGCACAGCAACAGCAAACTGGAGAGACTGCCCTAAACTTCCCGTTTCTGATTGAAGAGGTAATCGAACTCCTAGAATTATGGATTCAAGATGATACCATCAAACTACCTCCTCTCAGACGTCCACCAACTGAATAGGAAATGGCAGATCCCAAATATTGCCGTTACCATAGGTTCGTCAATCACCCAACCAGTGACTGCAACAAATTGAAGCGCAATTTCAAAGAGAAGGTGGATACAGGAGAACTTCAATTAGGCACTGAAGGGGTTCATAGAGATCCTTTTCCTGTCAGGAGCTGCATGACTTCTGGGGACTCCGTCCACAAAACCGTACAGTATATGATGGAGCATTTATGCAAGATTATGTATTTCTCCAAGGCGCAGCGTCAAGACATATTTGCAGCCCTCAACCGTGTTGTATCAGGCAAGCGGCTGTTTCCATCCAGGGAAACCGCTCCCAAACCCCAACCTCTCCTGGAAAGTACGAATGATAGATGCAACTGGGGACTCCTAATAACCGCTCACCTGAAAGATGTCGAATTTGACAGCACGCTGATTGACGCGGCCTATGACTTCAACATTGTTACCGTCGAAACTCTGAGAGCTGCAAGGATTTCAAAGCAGGAAGCCGTTCACTACCCAACCATAATCAAAAACTCGGAAGGAGAATCCAGAGACACTTACGGGTACATTAATCTCGAAATCAAGGTTGGAGATGCTCTAACACACGCCAAATTTCATATAGTTAAGGAGTACCTGATAGACGCATTTATGTGTCTATTTTCATCTCTTTTGTGTATATTGTTAGTACCCATTTTTATATTAATTTTGGTATTTTATCCCTTTGTAGGTGTTTTTCTTGGAGAAATAGGCTTTTGCGGCGAAATTGGCTCGAAAAGTGGTTTTTGCGCTCATGGGAGAAAATTACTAAGGGGCACCCAGATTACTAAGGGGTATCCACTTGCTATTCGCACCCCTGGTCCGAATAAGGGGAGGTCATCCCCTTCGTTTGAAAACATGGTTTGGCGGGAATTTAAAGTTCACGCTGCGTAACTTTCTGGCAGCGATTTGGGTGCAATTCTGTTGGACTTTTTCACGGATATGGATCATTATGGGCTTGCTACGAGTAAACAGGGAAGGTACGATCTCTATAATCGAACAAAACAAGTTAAATATGGATTCACGAACAAAACAAAGAGAAGAGAGTTTGTCGGGATTTTGTGGTTATTTTAGGGGTTGAAAATAGGATATTCTCACAGGATTTTGTTACAATGTTTGAAGAGAGTTTGGATTGATTCATAGGATTCGTGTAGAGAAGAAAAAGACTCAGTTCTTTTATATCTTGGAATTACGAGAAGAAAAAGGGAAAGATATCTTCTACCTCGGCAAAACATGGAAGAAGTTGGTTGTTACGTGATGCCTAAAGGTAGAATATCTTCCCTGAGATTTGGAGATACCAATTAGAGAAGATTTGAGTTAAAAAAGAAAGAAGAATACGCGTGAAGATTAAACAGGGAAGAAAAATCCCGTAACTTGCTGTAGAGGAGAAATAAAGATTTTCCGACAGATTTAGAGAGCCTGTGGTGTATATAAGAGGTGGTGGGAGGTCAGAAAAGGGTTATCAAGACCTTGGGGGAAGTTTAGAGCCTTAGAGAAAGCCATAAAAATCAAATTGAAGAGGACGAGTTCTGCTGCTGCCGGAGAAGAAGAAGAAGAAGAACATACGACGCACAAAGAACAGTCGCAGAAACTGTTGCCGTAGCTTTCATATTCAATACCCTTTGTAACAATTCTTCCAACAGTTAGTTTCAGTTCGCAACAGTTCTATTCATCTGTAACAGTAGGTTCTGTAACAATTATTAGTTACAGAATCCGCTGCTTTAACACTTTTCACTCTTTTAATCAACTTTTGAGCACCAAAGATGTATTTTGAGAACATGATTAATATGAGGAGCTAAACCCCTTAGCCGAGGCGACGGAGTAAGCCATTGTTCCATGAAAAGTGGTATAATTCTATTTTAATTATTTTTGCAATCCTTTATATGATTATTTGCATAGAACTAATATAGGAAAATTGATTTTTATTGAGTAGTTGTGAATTGTTTTGATGGAACATGCTAGGTTTTAAAACTTTTGATGTTTCATGCTTTATGTTTACAATTATTACTTCAAAAATCTATTAGAGGAAAAATATTAGAATCGCTTTAAAAGAAAGAATTGCATGAATATTGATTAGAGTTTATCACTTAATTGGTTAATGGTGGAATCCAGAGTCTCGGTGTTTTCTTTATATTTTTGATACAACTTTATTTGAATTGTTGAGTTTAATTTAAGTCTAAAAAAACCTTCACAAGTTCGAGCAACGAATCTTTTTACCACTACAACTACAAACCACATCAGTACCCAAATTATGATATGGTCATAGGGCGCTCATGGATACACGACAACAAGGCGAGGCTAAGAGTATGTCCTTTGCCAGTGTCTATACCTGAAAGGGTCTCTAACAAGCCATCCAATCCTGAAGATTATTTGTTGCCGTATCAACAACTCGCGAATGTGATGCAATTGCCTGGAGAGAGCGCATCAGCATCAGCATTTGTTCACAGATTCCGGACACAAGTAAGTCTTATTGAACAACCCTTTTTGTAACCAGTCACTCCTCCTTCCATAAAAGCTTGGGGACTCGTTATCAACCAAGCTGCCACAAGGAGATGTGAATGGGATGTTGGTCCTTTCAAGTATTTTATCAAGAGTTTAGAAGCTGTCTTAGTCAAAGATAGGGAATCTAAGAATCAAGTAGCGGCGCAACGCCCAAACCCGTTTCAAGTTGAGGATATGGTAGTAAGGATTGCTGCTCAACCTACTTTTCCCAATTCCGCAGAAGGAAAAGACGAGCCGTACCTAGTTGCAGAAGTTATCTTGGGGGATACTGCAAGCTCATCAACACTGATAGGTTAGAAGGTGTAGTAATGCACGTCCGGTGGCTCAAACCTTTCAATACCTAAGATATCATGACGCCTTTCCCCCAACATCCCTTTTTAGTATTTTCCCTAGCAGTTTCCTTTTTCATGCAATATTTGTAATTCCTCAAAAATGATTGCACAGCTTGCATTCAAAATTAGGATTTCAATTTATCAGTTAATCGAAACATCATTTCCTTTTGGAAAATTACTCCTGAATTATTTCAAGAAAAGTCTCGAGTAAACTCAAAATCCTTACAAAACCATTACCCATTAGTTCGAAACCAGAAAAAATCAAACCATGGAAGAGACATCTCGTATCTCTCAGAAAATACTGAAGAGGGGAATATATAAAGGAAAAAGAGAGAACAAGATATTCAAGCGAAATCATCAAGCAGCAGCACACCCTTCTTAGAGCAAGCACCTTTCATATCCCGAAGAGCAGCCCACTTCAATGATGATACAGTCTCTCGACCACCACCTCTTTTTGCCTGACGAAATCCCTGGGAGAAGTTTGGTCGTCTACAATTTTCGAATTTTGGAAATTCCTTCACGGAACCAGGAAGCAGTGAATCTGAAGTCAGCACACGTGATACTCCCAGATTGCTACTATTTCTTTAGAAGCGGCGTGTCCAATCACGTTACGCACACCATTAATTGGAGATAAAGCTTCCTCACCTAACAAGCACAGCTTTTGGATTTCTTGGTTGTGGAAATATATGCGTGCTTCTTCTACATGTTTGGGAATACAACTATGCATACTTAGCTGCTGTATAGAACCCTCCAAACAACACACGTGATATGCAAGGGGAATATCACATGGAAAGTTACAGTGATATCCATTCACATGAAAAGAAAGCATGATTCTGCCTCAATAAATCGGGAAGGTCTTGAATTGCAAAATCAAGGTGCTAATTGTAACATCTAAATTTTTTAAGAAATTCGGATTTCTCAATTGTGAAGGTTTCATTCATCAGGAAACATAAAAACAGCCTGAATGAAAAATTATTATTCAAAGAAGCCTTGGTTTCAGCAACATGAATCAAAAAACCACAAAATACCAGAGGAGAATCTGCTAGGTACGAAAAGATGCCTATCTACAAAAGAAAAACACAAAGTGGAAAATCTAATTGTCAACATCAACACCGGGATTAATGGCGCCTTCACAGGAGTTCAATGAAAGCTGCTTCAACATCTTTTTCATAAGCCGCTCCTACATCCTCTCCAGAAGTCGCCTCAACCTCCCTTTCAGAAGATGCCTCAACCTCCCTTTCAGAAGACGCCTCAACCTCTCTTTCAGAAGCTGCTCCAACCTCGTCCTTGGAAATCGCTTCAACATCTTCTTCAGAGGCCGCTCCTATATACTCTTCCGAAGCTGCTCCGACATCCTTTCCAGAAACTACTGCAACATCCTTTTGAGGATGTTCTGATTCGTCCACATCAGAATCGAGAATTATGATGCCGTTATGAATAGGATAATCATGTTTATTTTCACTTGGAGGATGCTTATGCTCAATCCTTCGTCGCTTTAGCCGAGCCGTAAATATTTCATCCCTGACACTCGTTGGATGAGATGTTTCATCGTGTCTCCACTTTTCCTCCATGCTAACCGAAGCCAGGAAAGCTTGGACACGCTCTCGAACGATGCTCAGATGAACGAGAGACATACCCCATATGGCCTGACCAGCCTCACGAAATGGACGATCCATCTTAGCCAATACCTCTTCAAATGCAGTTATCCTGGAATTGTTAACTCCAAAATCCATTTCCGGGGAGTTAGAGGAATAATCATCACCAGGAGTTTCCATCGTCCACTGCAGAAAAGCGTTACGGCTATGTTAACAACTGACACAAAAAAAAATTCTACAAGAGAATACAAAGCACATACCTGAAAGAAGAAAAGTGCAACTCTGTGAGGATTGGTATGAAAAAAAAGGCTCAAGTGCTTCCATTTATATTCCGCAAATTGACAAGATCCGGGAAGGGAAAGGACTATCTATATGCCGTGTATAAAGGCTTTAGATGCGGGATATCAACCGATTAGATGCTTATCTACCTGGAGATAATTGGCGTATGCTAGGAGGATGATCACCGCGCGCCTTGATACTTCATCAAACGTGTCTTTCTCAAAGACCAAGCCGGCCTCTATCCTGGTAGCGTGTGTCAAACTTTTCTCGTGATTTTTTTTGACTATCACCATCTAGTGCTTACCCCGCAACAATGTCACTGTTACATACTAAGAAGGGGACTTAATGTTTATGGTGGTTTTTAGTTCAGGGCTAAAATTGTAAGACCCTGTATTTAATGTGCTGTCATTCTGCAAAGAAACAGAGCCATTTAAAAGTAATGAGTGCCTAGGCCTCTTTACTCACATATGTATTGAGCAATTCAGTATATTTATATATAAAATTTATCCAGAATGGTGCGTGCAGCAACAATCCCAAATATTCTATAAATTTTATCCCGTACCTGCATTACTCACTAATGCATGGCCTGTCGAGTACTCATTCTACGCCATGTTCCCCAGCCAAACTCTTAATGTTGACATGACATGACAATTAATGTTCGCTCGCTGCTGAGTAGCATGAATTTCCCGAAGTGTCAGGATTAAGATATGCATGGAAGTACTCAATTAGAGGCACGCAAAGTTATGCTGCCCTCTGAAACATAATTAGTGATTTTCTACGAACGCACAAAATTCACCAAAAATCAATTGATTTTGTGTCAGCCCACAAAATTCAATATTTCTAGCCTAATTTTATTAATTTACAAAAATTAGGTCTTTTGCGGCCTGCGCAATGTATCGAACCCCATTGGTCGAAACTAAACCTAGGAAAACTAGGAAATTAATCCATCATGGATTAGTAGGAGCAGGATCCTACCAAAAGTTGGAAAACAAGAAATAAAGGGAAGCTATGGAAAATAAAGGCAGCAACGCAAGGAGGCGCTGCCACGCCGCTTGACCGGCCGGCGTGCCCTAGTTTGCACCGCCCATGGCCGACCGGCCCGCCTCGTATAACTACATGTCAAAATGGCTACCAGCCATCATTCTCCTATAGGGACCGACCACCACATCTTTTATGTACATGGATAGCTCCTGGAAGCTGATCCAAGATGGCCGGCTGTAAGTCTCATGGCTTGACTTGTAACAAATGACCGCCTGCCGCCTAGCTTGCGCGTGATTGGTCAAAATAATTAGGTATTGCAAGCAAGACCCATTCAACAACTTGCTACATATTTTCCACGAAAATACTCGAGACATCAAACATGTCACAAACTGGGGGATGTTCATCAGGGTATTGGTCTTGAGGTTTACAGCGTGCGGCGTGCAACACGCCCATTATGAGAAAGTGTCAGGAAAGGCGGACAATTAGTGGCAGCAGAGAAGTAGTGGGTGTAACAGACCCGTCTTCCTTCATAGTAAGACGTGGTTTTCAACATTTTCACACGATCCCCACTTCTCCATCACTCAACTACTTCCACTTCCTAGGACATCAGGGTGCATTCAACTATGACTTGTATAAATAGGTTTTCAACCTATTTCAACAAAGAACAAGTGTTATCAACACAAGTATCCAGAAAACACCAAGAACTTATAGATTACATTCCGCAAGCAAGTTCCACATTCTGATACAAGTCATAAATAACCACACCTTCAGAGTTAACCATTCTAATCTCAAACACCTTCTTCACTTCCCTCCCTAAGATCAACCCTTCTCCTTCATTTTATGACCGAAGCAAGACTGGAACGACCATTTTATGGCTAGAAATGTACAAATTGATCTCTCAAATCTAAAGTACTCCTGTGCAGTACATTTGTTTAGGGTTTAGATTCGTTTCTCGGCGGCACACCCAAATTTACCATTTCCAGCAGAATCAGTTTTTACCCCAAAACAATCTAATGAAATCAATTGTTCGAAAAAAGAAGAAACGGTCTCGACCGAAAAACTCTTGTAAGAACAACAAATACCTTTGTCGTATAACTCTCCCACACTTAAACAAGAGAAGTTTAAGACTATGAGTAAGAAGATGATATGCGAACCTCCAAGGTCCTTGAATAAAAATCATACTAATCCAAAGGATAAATCTGTTATAAAGACTAACTCTTTTACAACTATATTTCAGAAACATGAAAAATTCCAAAAAAGGGAGATGTCTGAACTCTCAAGAGAAGTGAACAGGGAGATTTACAAACTACGGGGAACGGTGGACAGGTTTGGGAAGAGAATACATGAGGCAAAAGTTAATAGACTCATCTCCTGTCTCTCAGACCCTTGTCAAGGTAAGTAGAAGATCTAGACAAAATAAGTTTGTTCCTAAAAAGCCACCTGATCCTTCACTAAGTGGAGGAAGTTGTCACATACAGTAATTCTCTTATTGGTTCTTATCCTTCCCTTGGATGAGAATCATAACTAAAAAGGGAATAAATGTAAAATTCTCTATGATTTGTGTACTTAATAATAAATTATAGATGGTAGAGTTTCACTCCTTGAAATAATCTATGTCAAATCAAGACTGATACTCCTTGTTCTCTAAATTTACTTATTGAGCTAAGGAAGAAAATTGTTATGACACATGATCATGTGAGGTTGACAAACTTGTGTGAAATACCGTAAGTCTAGGGTAAAGGCTGTAATGGGAACTTATCAGTAAACTCAAAGATATATCTGAATTCTCTATGTTTGGTAACCTAGTTCGCAAAAAAAAAAAGAGGTTATTTCTTTTTCAAAAACCATTTTAGGTCTGGGATACCTCATGTCTTCTTCAAGCTTCTCAAGCAAGGAGGATGAAGTCTGGACTGTGCAACTTCCAACAAGGAAAATCAGGTTTGAGTCATCAGATAGTAATTATTGTCAAGACAAGGGTGAATCTACACCTAGTGACAATCAACCTAGATCTCAGTTTGATGAATTATCTCTCAAACTGAATCTTGTTTTAGAACAAGTTCAAGCACTAAGCTCTGAACTACAAGTCTCCACAAAAAGGCTTGAAGAGAAAATAAAAATGGTTGAATCCAGATTGGATCTTATTGAAGATGAACTTGATGACTACAGAAACTATGAAAATAGTCTTGGAATCTAAGAGTAAAATTCTTCTAGATCATTTTTTTTTGTCTAGGAAACTTCTTTTGAGGATTTTATTCTTGAGAAGGATAACTAAGGTTTGGTATAACAAAGATTGTGATTACACATAGCTATTTCCAACGTTTTTTCATCTTGCATGTTTTTGGATTTATTTATTTAAATTCTAGAGTTGTTGGAAGATGAACTTGCAGTATGTAATCATTATTGGTTTAATTATTGTAAAATTCTTATGAAATATTTGTGTCTTTACGTTCTCGTGAATTGAGCTAATATTTCATATATGCTCAGAAGTTAAATCTATTATGTTTTTATAAACGGAAAATAGAACAAACTCTTTGAGATTTTTTTTGCAGTATTGATCTTCTTATGATCACACTGTTGTGTTATTGCTGCTTAACACACTCCGTAAGATTCTCTTATGTTGAGTAAAATCGAGTAAAATTGTCTAGTTGTTCGTCACTGGCCTTGAGATTAATTTATGTCGATCCTATGGATACAAATCCTTGTGATTTGTTAATGTCCGCCAAAATCCTTCTTTTTCACGAAAGTAAGGTCATTCATGTTGTTCTCTTGAGAATAACATTTAATGGGGGAGAGTTCTTAAATGAACTTGTGCTTAATTGCTATATCTTTGTGGGGAGTGTGGCTATGGAATTATAAAGGGGATACTTGTATCTTTTTAATCTCATAGGATGAGCGCTAAGTATTTATTACTAAGTGATATCATTTGAAAAGACGAGGGTACCCAAATACACCACAATCTTTAATTTATCCACCTATAAGTCCTCTTACCGAAAGTGATTGTCTATGGACAAAGTCGAGACAATACTACAAATCGGTATTCACACTTTGTGTGATTGTCTACGGATACGAGATCGAGACAGTACGACTACCAAAGTGTGATTACTTGATAATAGGTTCGGACTTAACCAAACTTTATAGGATCACTATCAAGTAAAGCGGAGTTAACGTTTGTGTATTTTACTTCTAATTATAATAAACAATTATAATTGCAGAAATAGAAAAGTAAAAGACACAGCAAGATTTTGTTAACGAGGAAACCGCAAATGCAGAAAAACCCCAGGACCTAGTCCAGAATTGAATACTCTCAGAATTAAGCCGCTATACAAAATCTAAACCAAATTCGTATAGTTGAGACCAAGCAACTACCCCTAGTTCACTTAGTTTCTTCAGTATCCCTGCTCTTCCGACTTCGATGAGTGCACGCACTGGAACAATTCCTTTGGATCGTATTCCAAACAGTAAAGGAACAACAAATCTGTTTGGTAACAACTCTATTGATTCTTTAAGATAGGATATCTCAAGTCATATGCAAAGGCTCTTCCGTTTCAGCTAATAAACTTCTTTTCCTGGTTAGGTCAATCTATCCAATAACTACAAAAGTAGTCAAGTTTAGATTTGCACTCAATCCAAATAAATCTCAAAGAGATATATTATGAATGCCGATCTCATGCAACTAACCAATCGAATAAATACGATTCTAGTTGGATCATAGCCGATCAAGGTTTGTGCAACACAAAGATATGAGAAACCAATAAGAAATCTTCTTCATCTTCAAATCTTCTTTAATCTTCAATTAAAACCTGCACAACACCACTTGAATCTCTTGTGATCAATCACGCACAGAACGGAGTCTTTTAACAATGGATTATCACAAGATGTCTTTAGATCTACAAACAGTTCTAAAGATCCCGTCAATACTTCGATCTAGTTTGAGTGAATCTTATTTTTGAATAGAAGATTCTTAAGAATAAACAAACTAGGTGCGATCAAAGTTTCAACAACCGTTAGTCAATCAAATCAATCAAAAACTAATAACACTTCAATTATCTAGTTTCCCACCAACGGTACTCGTAGAGCTTCTTAATCCCACAGAAGTCTTTAAACGAGCGGTCGTAAGAGATTTCGCCTAATTAGGTTACTTTCCTCTCCGATTAGACAGCTCCACCAGAAACAACAAAAAGATGAAGTTTGCATGGCTCTTAGGATCGTTTGCTAGAAATGCAAACTTAGGTATTTATAGACCAAGGATGTTTGGACACCAAGGAATTTCCAAAACCGAAAGTATTCTTAAGATATGCAATAAATGGCCATTCGGTTTTCATAATTCCGGTAAATGCTTTGTCCAATATTTCCCAAAATCTCTCAATAGAAAATCTCCAATTAGTAAATGCACATTACTAATTTTTATTGTCTAGAGATATGCATTTAATTGCTGGTAATTAAAGCATATATAACTAACAACCTTAATTAAAAGATTCTTAATTTATTTCGGAACAGGATCTCCTTGAGTACTAAGGAATATCTTTGAACAATAAAATATAAGAGTTACTGTTTGTGTTCAAAGAATGTTGACATCTTTTCTTTGTAAATCCTCTTTCATATTTACAATCTTGGAATCAATTATACCACACTTCCAAACAAGTTTAGAATTAGTTCATCTGTATTCCAAGTCAACTATGTGATTAATCAAATATCAAATCACATCCATGGGTTCAATAGGTTCTACCAATCACTGGGATCGGTTATACCCTAATATGGAAGCACTTGTGATCGGTTACACAAGTTACCAGGACCTGTTACATCAGTTACCAGGATCGGTTACATCAATTACCAGGACCGGTTACCATATACACATGGTATTGCTTGTGATCGGTCACACCAGTCACTAGGATCGGTTACACCAATTACCAGGATCGGTTACACCAATTACTAAGACCGATTACACCAATTACAAGGATCGATTACACAACTCTCTGTGATCGGTCACACCAATTACTAGGATCGGTCACACCAATTACAAATATCGATCATACCATCTCAGGTGATTACTTAGGATCGGTTACACTAATTAATCAAAACTAGTCATACCAAATCGTAAGTCAGGCATTGTGATTAGTTGTACCAAGATACATAACAAAGTTACGATCGGTTCTACCATCTCACACATATTGGTAATCCAAAGATTTGCAATGAATAGCTGTACCAATAATCCTAGCGATTTCTCTTTCGATTCATAAAACAAGTTCATGAATGTACTTCCTTTAAACAAATGTAAAACATTATTTCCTAGGATGAAATCTTCACCTTTACCCATTCACATAATCATAACAGCATTCATAAGATTATATCGATGTCATATCTATGAAGTACAAAAGATAAGCGTTATACTTCATAGTCTAATTCCCTAATACTATGATCATATGATCATGTCTCACTATTAGATTAATATATCCATACACAGCTTCACAGTTATGTCTTTAATATAACACGACTTGAAAGATACGTTAGGAATGAAACAATTCAAGTCAATATTACTAACCTCAAGAGGAAGGATGATGTCGTCGTTGTAGCTCGTTACTTCTTCATGTTCTTCAGGTCTTCGAGTATTACTTGTATGTTTCAATATTCCTAGACTTTCTAGTCTAACCTAAACGAAGTTGTCTCTAGTACATAATCAAGTGACTCTTAGATGAGTTTTGACTCACTAAAATATGACAACCAAACTTGACATACTAACGCTTGGTGGGTTCAACCGAGCTATGCTCTAACAATCTCCCCCTTTGTCAATTTTAGTGACAAAACTCTTAATACATATGGATAAACAAATTACAAGAATTCATTATACATACGCTTGATTCCAAGTTTCAACAACACAATAACCTGCATATATTCAATCAATAAATGCCGCTGTTGACATCTGAATAACAAAGCTTATACTCCCCCTAAAGGTAAGATAGGTAGATATTCAATCTGAACATCTTTGTTATTCCCTTTTTGTAGTACAGAATGACTACAAATCAATATGATATGTTTCTCCCCATTAGTCAATGCTTTACTCTTTCGTTAGATATAACGTTTAAACACAATTATACTTTCCTTAGTGATTGCGAATCACTTGTTTAGTACATATATTTCTCCCCATTTTTGTCACAAAATGACAAAGGTTCGAGCAAATACAGGTCAAACCGAAAGGATCTTACAAATCCAAAAAACTTGTAGACAACCTATAAGAGTTAAGCACGAAGGTTTTACATACCACTTTAGATAACCAATATCAAAACCGAAACTACAAGAAATTTAGTTTTAATATGTTATCAAGGAAAACTATTTCCCAAAGCAATTTTCCCTAATAGTTTAACAAATTGACTAAGAAACTTAGTTCCCTTGTTAAACCGATTGTACACATACAATCGCTTATTTCGATAAGACCAAAATAAAGATAAGAATTAACTTTATTTCTCTCATCAGGCTCTAATTATTCAGAAAAATAACTTAGACCTTTCTCCTTAGACAAGACAAACACTAGGTTAGTTAACTAGTTGTTAGAGCACTGCTCGGTCGAACTCGCAAGCGTTGCTATCTCAAGCTTGTTGTCAAGTTTAGTTGCCAAAACTATAAGTTTTTATTTGTAGTCTACTTATAGCTAAGTCTCGGATTAGGATAGAAAGTGTAGTTGAGCATTAGACTTCACGGCGTTCATCGATTGAAGACGAAGAACTACTAAGGGGAGCTTGTGGAACTTCATCAACAAAAGGTATGTGGAGACTTGAACTCATATATCACTCAAAAGTCTATATACTCTATCTCCTATTTGAGACAGAAGTCGTATAGCTATATAGACTTCGATTATACACATTTGATATTTAGAGATGAGTTTAACTCGCTTACATATTTCTCAAAATATGTGTTGGTAAGCTTTCGCTTGTTTTGGGGTAAAAACCGATTCTGTTGTTTTTGGTAAATTTGGGTGTGTTGATGAGAAACGAATTCAAACCCTAAACAAATGTACTGCACAGGAGTACTTTTAGATTCGAGAGATCAATCTGTAAGACTCTGGCCTAAACCAAGAAATGGCCGTTCTAGATTCAATTCGGTCACAAAGTGAAGGAGAAGAGTTGATCTTAGGGAGGGAAGCGAAGAAGGTGTTTGAGATCAGAATGTTGAATTATGAAGGTGTGGCCGTTTTATGACTTGTATTAGAATGTGGAACTGGTTTGCAGAACGTAAGCTATCAGTTCTTGGTGTTTTCTGGATACTTGTGTTGGTAACACTTCTATTGTTTTGAAAATAGGTTGAAAACCTATTTATACAAGTCATTGAGCGCACCCCTGATCTCGTAGGAAGTCGAGGCAGTCAAGTAATGGAGAAGTGGGGTTGTGCAAAAGGTGGTGACCATCACGTTTCCATTATATGGGAAGACCGGTCACCCTTTCACCCACTACTCCCTCATTGCTTAACCGTCCGTCCTTTCCTGACACTTTCTCGTAATGGGCGCGTTGCACGCCGCACGCTGTAAACCTCCGGACCAATACCCCAGTAATCATCCCCCAGTTTGTGACATGTTTGATGTCTTGAGTGAATGGGTCAAGTCGTGAAACTTGCCGCTTAAAGTAGCACATAGTTCTTTTAGGTCAATTAAAAATTTATTTGTGAGATCAATATTCATAAAGCATCGTTTATAATTGATGCATATGAAGCATCTCTTTTAAACAAACTGCTGAAAACAATCGATGTGCAGGAAGCATCGTTGTTTTAGAGTTCGTCCAAATTAGTCGCGAGTTGAATGTCTTAGAAAAGTAGCATGACCGGTCACCTTTTGGCGATCGTTTGAGAACCATATGGGTGATCTACCACTTGGTCGATTGCTCCCTGTGGAGGATGGGTGTCCGGTGATCACGACGTCACCCTGCTGGCCATCTAGAATCCGATCTAAACCGTCCGACCAAGCTAGCGAAGTTGGACGGACGAGATGATTTGCGGCAGTTGTATGCTGTCGTTGATCGTATTTTAGGGTTTGAAGCCGTGCGCCACCCTACCATTGGGCCAAACGATTTGTGGCATTTGCCACTGATTTGGACAGGCCGATTAGGTATATGCACAGATGGGTTGCTAGTGAGTGTGCAAGCATCTCGTTGGTCTCCTGAAATTAGATCTAGGCCGTCCGACTAGGCTGGCGAAGATGGACGGCCGTGATCGATTTGCGGAAGTTGCATAACGCCGCTTATTCAATTTAGGGTTTTATAAGTGTGGGATCGCCCTACTTTGGGCAAGCGGTTCGACGTGATTCTGGATCATCGCATGTAATTCGATCAGCTGGGGATGGAGATGAGCCGCCGGCGATCATGTTGGCGCCTCTTTAATTGTCTGAAATTTGATCTAAGCCACTCAATGTGGCTGTCGAAGATGGATGGTTATGATCGATTTGCGACAGTAGTGTGTCGCCGCAACGTAAACTAGGGTTTTCAAACAGTACGTTCACTCTACTTTGGGAAAACGATTCAATGCGCTCCTGATTTGCCGTGGACAAGTCGATTGACCAAGGATGTAGTTGGGTCGCTGGTGAACACGCCAGTACCCTTTTGATCATTCGAGGGAAGATCTAGGCCATCCAACTAGGCTAGCTAAGTTGGACGTATGTGATGAATTTGAGACCGTTATGGTCGGTCTTGGCTCGTTTGAGCTCTTTTTCAACAGCGTGATCACCTATGTTTTGTTGAGTGTTCAAGGGTGTAGCGGATGAGCTAAAGGGATTTTGACCGGTCGGGATGTTAGTGGGCCCGCTGGTGTTTATCATTACGATCACCTAGTTCCGTTAGGAGTAGGCTAGGCTTGTTGAATTGTGTGGCCAAATCTTGTGGCCGTGATCGTTTCTGAAGACTGATATGGACAGTCTAGATTTTCCTTAAGGAATTTAAACGCGTTCGATCGCGCTAACTTTTAATTAAAAAGTGTGTAAACATGCTGATATCTTTATCAGAGAGTGGTGTAGCCTACGTGAGTGTTTTCATGCAGGTCTCAATACTGACACTTCGGGATATTTATGCTACTCCGCTACGAGTGAACATTAATCGTCATGTCATGTCAATATTGAGAGTTCGTCTGAGAACATAGCATAGGGAAATACCAGGAAGGTCATGCATTAGTGAATAATGCAGTAGGTTGAAATTTACAGAATATCTGGGATTGTTGCTTCACGCACCATTCTGGATAAATTTCGTAAATATGTTGAATTGCTCAATACATATTTAAGTGAAGAGGTTTATGCACTCATCACTCTTAAATGGCCTTTATTCCTTTGCAGGATGACAACGCATTAAATATACTGAATTGTTCAATATATATGTAAGTAGAGAGGTTTGAGCACTCATCACATATAAATGGATGATCCTCTTTGCAGAGCGACAGCGCATTAAATACAAGGTTTTACAATTTTATCCCTGAACTAAAAACCACCATCAACATCGCTTTAACCAAGTTCATCTTATATTCTTGACGAAAGTCAAAAGATGCATGTGAAAATTGCCTGGTACCATCTTACATGATTTGTGTGAGACAGTCATTTGATGTAGACTCGGAATGTTTCGTATTGATTATTCGATCACTTGAAAATTGCTTTGAAGCTAATAGTTTGTGTGAGAAAGCTATTCCCGTCTTCCAAGAATGTTTCAATGGTTGAAATGAGAGTTTATAACAAATGGATTTAAGCATAGTATGTGTACTTGCATATATGTAATCCATGTCCGGGAACCATGGTATGCATACCCGTATGCGTACTTGTTGGTTTGAGAAAGTCCGGGAACCTAGTATGCAAAACGATACGCGTACTGGCGTAAGGTTCAGGTCCGGGATTTTTTGCTGAGTTTAGATGGTATGTGTACCAGTTCGCGTACTAGCGATACCCAAACTTGGTCCGGCTACTTAGGTACGCATACCCGTAGTCCCGTACGCATACCTAAGTGGATGATGTTCTAAAATCAGTTTGTTCATGAACTAATACATTTATATAATAAGGAATGCAATCTTTTGCAAACCGTGGCTATAATGTTCATGACTTGATTCGAGTGAATCAATATCGATTTTGCTACAATTGTGTCTTGTATACTTCTATGAGAATATAAACAATTGAACAACTCTAGAACTGGTTTCATTTGAGTTATTTGAACTAGTTATGGTTAAGATGAATAAGGTTGATATGAAAGTGTTAATATGGCTAACTTCGGTTAACTATTGTCGAGCCAACAAGGTGTACACGTTTAGGTACGGTTACCCATATCTAAATGAAGGTACATTTCATTTGTGTGTAACAAGCTAAGTTAGATCTAACGGTTGAAAGATATTAGCTTGAGTCTAATCAAGTTTTCATCTAACGGTGAATATTGAATGCTTTGTTACCAAGGTAACATTGATTACGAACCCTGATTTGAAGACTATATAAAGGAGAACTCTAGCAACTGGGAAACCTAATCCCCACACCTCCTGTGTGATACTAGTTGCGACTAGAGTCGATTCTCCTTTAACCTTAGGTTTTTCACGAAACCCTATAGGTTAACTACTTAAAGACTTCATTGGGATTGTGAAGCCAGACCAAACTATTTTCTCTGTAGTTGCGTGATCTGATCTTGCTGTTTCTATCGTGATTGAGTATTATCTTCTCTAAGATTGGCTCGAGATTTAATCTCCGTAGGCAAGATAAAAAGTAGTCACAAACATCTTCGTCTCATCGTTTGTGATTCCACAATATCTTGTTTCGCTACCATACGATTAAGATTATTGTGAGGTGATTGATATTTCATGGCTGTTCTCCGGGAATATTAGTCCGGTATATCAATTGGTTCTTGTTCACCTTGATTTATCAAAAGACGAAACAAAACTCATAGGTTTATCTGTGGGAGACAGATTTATCTATACAATAGACTTTTCTGTGTGAGACAGATTTGTTTATCAAGTTTTCGACTTTGGGTCATAGCAACTCTTAATTGTGGGTGAGATCAGCTAAGGGAATCAAGTGCGTAGAGTCCTGCTGGGATTCAAAGACGTAAGGAGCGCAACTGTATGTTGATCAGTGTGAGATTTATTAGGGTTCAACTACATTCCATTCCGAAGTTAACTTGGAGTGGGCTAGTGTCTATAACGGCTTAATACAGTGTGGTGTTCAAATCTGGACTAGGTCCCGAGGTTTTTCTGCATTTGCGGTTTCCTCGTTAACAAAATTTCCGATGTCTGTGTTATTTATTTTCCGCATTATATTTTGTTATATAATAGAAATATTACTTGTTGTGCGTAGTTCAATCAATTAGAGAATCCAACCTTTGGTTGTTTATTATATTGATTGACACTTGAACATTGGTCTTTGGTACCGTTCAAGTTGTTTCACATAATAATCAGGCTCACGGATTTCTATCTGTTTGATTTTCTTATTACATTGTGAAACAGAGATATAACTCTTGGATATATTTCCATTGATTGAGTCTGACTGTCTAGTTTATTCTCTTGGAATTATATTGGAGTTTGTCCATACAGATTGCTACGCGAAATATTGGGTGTGGTTGTTAGACCACCGCTTTTTCAATTAGTATCAGAGCAGGAAAACACGTTGAAGACCTCATAAGTTTGTGTTTGTATCAATATGACTTTATGGATGAGTCATCTCTAAAAACGTACTAGTTCAGAAATTACCAGATGATTTTCAAAGCTTGGATTCACCTGAGAGAACTATCACATCTAAGTCAATATCTGAACATTCTCTTGATGTAGAAACTGTTGATAACTTGGAAACACGCCTAGAAGAACAGTTGGATGAACTTTCTGATGAAGGTGATTCAGATATTGATAAAGATATTGATGAGGAAGTCTCAGAGTATGTGAAGGTTTTGAGTTCGTTGGAAAAGAAGAAGATGACAACTTCTCATGTCACACCTCTTCTGACTCCTCTCTGTTGAAAAAACAAGAAATTGAGAAGATGTTACGCAGGTGTTTATGTTTCAAATCGTTCTAACGAATCGATCCTCAAGGATTCTGAGGAAAACCTATATATGAAGTCACTTGAGTGTGATAATCTTTATCAAAAGTACTTTTCGTTGTAAGAGAAACTTGCAGAATCTGAAGCAAGGATTAACTCTCAACAAATTAGTTTTGATGACAAAGAAAGAGCTTATCTCGCTCGAGAGAAACGCCTTGAGGCTGATTTACCTGTTGCTCTTGATAAAATCAAGATGTTGGAAGATGACTTTAAAAAGTTCAACACTAGTTCAAGCAAATTAACCACTATGCTAGGAGAAAGTAAAAATCATCGTGATACACGAGGATTGGGCTATAAGGGAATAGATGCTCCAAGTATTAGCAAAGAGGTAAAATTTGTCAAGGATGATTATTCTCAACAAAAGGTTTCCACTGATGGCAAAAGTGAATTACCTTCACCGGAAGTTAAGGTTCGAAAGAGCAAAGTATATCAACCTCCAAAGTTATCACACATGGATCGAGGTAAGAACATTCCTTATGTTTGCCACTATATCGAAAATAAAGGTCACATGGAAAGGAGATGTCGTTTCCGTATAAGGAATGAGAAATTTCATGATGTTCTTGTTTGGGCATTACAAGAAGTTGTGAAACCAAGATCATATGTTAAGACTAATCCCCTTAACGTTACAGGTTGTAACTGTCCAACTTTTAGGCAAAGGAATCAGTGCTGTGATAAACCTAGATTTTCCTATAAACGTCATACGAATCCTTTTCATAATCGTAATGGTTATCAAAAGGATAACTTTGTAAAGACGAAGACTAGATCCGATGCTCCCAATTGGAGAAAGACTAACTTGCAAAAGAATAGTCAATCAAATTATATTCCGAGAAATCTAGAAGATAGTAATGGGAAGAAGGTTCATATTGTTCCTAAACGCACTCAGAAGTGGGTACTAAAGAAAGCCAATGATGCTTTGAGTGTGAAAAGGAATGATCTCCCAGAAAATTCCATGACTATGGAGAAGGCAGTATCCATGATGTTGGAACTTAAAAGGTTCTTTGGAAAAAATGATTTGGATGTGAAAGGTTCTAAAAGTGATCTCTTTTATGATAATCCAAAAGTGAAACAGAATAAGCCAAAAACTATAGATGGTGAAAAATCCATAGTTACGGAAAAGTCTGTTTCAGTCACCTGTGGTAAGCAAGACATTGTTCACCTCAACACAACTTGATTGTGTTGTAAGTGCATCCTCACCAAGCAATGCCTTGTTAAGTATACAGTGAGGGAAGCACGAGAATTGGGGCGCACAAATTGTTTTAGGTATGATATTGAATATTTGGTAAAGCCGTATGATTCACTATAAGATCTTTCTAAAAGGTATGTCTATAAACTTGAGCAAGATTTGTGTTTTTATCATTTGCTTAGAGTACTTATAATGATCCATGTACCTAGTTTATCGTTCATTTCTACCTAACTTGTTTTGTGGTTAAGGTTCTTAAATGTTTAGGTTTGAAAATAGTAGTTCGAGATGTTTGGACTTCATTGTACACATACCAGGTATGCATACCATCATTTAAAATCAAAATCCAGGGATTTTAGTTCGCAAACCCGTTTGCATACTTCTCTAGGTCACGAAAATTTGTTTGCAAACCGGTATGCATACTGGCCTGTAGACGTCGATATTCTGTAAACTTGTTTTGGCTGTAACTTCTTCGTCCGAACTCGGAATGACGTCATTCTTTTTGCATTTTCCTCCTATTTGAATTATCTTCAAAATAGAGATTAGAATTCTTAAATTTGGATGTGTTAGAGCACTTCTCGGTCGAACTCGCAAACGTTGCTATCTCAAGCTTGTTTGTCAATGTTAGTGATCAAAACTATAAGTCTTGATTTCTAGTCTACTTATAGTAATGTCTCGAACTAGGATAGATTGTGTAGTTGAGCATTAGACTTCACGGCGTTTATCAATTGAAGACGAAGAACTACTAAGGATAGCTTGTGGAACTTCATCAATAATAGGTATGTGGAGACTAAAACTCATCAATCACTTGGAAAGTCTATATCTACTCTATCTCCTATATTGAGATAAAAGTCGTATTACTATATAGTATTCGATTATACACATTTGAGATTTCGAGCTGAGATTAACTCGCTTACATATTTCTCGAAATATGTGTTGGTAAGCTTTCGCTTCAACCAAGTTCATCTTATGTTCTTGACGAAAGTCAAAAGATGATCATGTGAAAATCTCCGAGTAACATCTTACATGGTTTGTGTGATACAATCATTTGGTGTAGACTTGGAATGTTTCGTTATGATTATTTCAATAACTTTAAAATTGCTTTGATGCTAATAGTGTGTGAAAATGGCTATTGTCATCCTCTAAGAAAGTTTCAATGATTGAAATAGAGTTTAGAATACTTAACCATCATTGGATTATGAACATAGTATGCATTCTTGCATGTATGTAATCCATGACTGGAACTATAGTATGCATACCCGTATGCGTACTTGTTAGTTGTGAAATTCCGAGTACCTAAGTACACATACCCGTACGCGTACTGGCGAAGGGTTTGGGTCCGAAAATTTCTGCTGTGTTTTGGATGTTTGGAAGTATGCGTACTCGTTTGCATACTTGCGAATTCAAACTCAGACCGACCACTAAAGTATGCGTACCCGTTTGCATACTTGAGTGGTTAAAGTTCTAAAATTGGTTTGTTCATGAACTAATATATTTATATATTAAGGAATGCATTCTTTGCAAACCGTGGCTATAATGTTCATGAATTGATTTGAGTGAATCAATCCGATTTTGCTTCAATTGTGTTCTTGTATACTTCTATGAGAATATATCAATCAAACAACTCTTTAACTAGTTTCATTTGAGTCATTTGAACTAGTTATGGTTAAGATGAATAAGGTTGATATGAGAGTGTTCATATAGCTAACCTCGGTTAACTACTGTTGAGCCAACATGGTGTACACGTTTAGGTACGGTTACAAAACCTAAATGAGGGTACATTTCATTTGTGTATAACAAGCTAAATTCGATCTAACGGTTGAAAGATATTAGCTTGAGTCTAATCAGATTTTCATCTAACAGTGAATATTGAATGCTTTGTTACCAAGGTAACTTAGATTGCAAACCCTGATTTAAAAACTATATAAGGGAGAACTCTAGCAACTGGGAAACCTAATCCCCACACCTCCTGTGTGATACTAGTTGCGACTAGAGTCGATTCTCCTTTAACCTTAGGTTTTTCACGAAACCCTGTAGGTTAACGACTTAAAGACTTCATTGGGATTGTGAAGCTAGACCCAACTATTTTCTCCGTAGTTACGTGTTCTGATCTTGCCCTGTTCTATCGTATTGAGTACTATCTTCTCTAAAATATTCTCGAGATTGATTCTCCGATAGGAAAGATAAAAAGTAGTCACAAACATCTTCGTCTCATCGTTTGTGATTCCACAATATCTTGTTTCGTTAATCAATTAAGATTATTGTGAGGTGATTGATATTTCTAGGCTGTTCTTCGGGAATATAAGTCCAGTTTATCAATTGGTTCCTGTGCACCTTGATTTATCAAAAGACGGAACAAAACCCGTAGGTATTTCTGTGGGAGACAGATTTATCTATTCCAATAGACTTTTCTGTGTGAGACAGATTTGTTTATCAAGTCTTCGACTTTGGGTCGTAGCAACTCTTGGTTGTGGGTGAGATCAGCTAAGGGAATCAAGTGCGTAGAATCCTGCTGGGGTTCAGAGATGTAAGGAGAGCAACTGTACCTTGATTAGTATGAGATTGATTAGGGCATAACTGTACCTTGATCAGTGTGAGATTGATTAGGGCTCAACTATATTCAAGTCCGAAGTTCATTGGTAGTAGGCTAGTGTCTGTAGCGGCTTAATACAGTGTGGTTTTCAAAGCTGGACTAGGTCCCGGGGTTTTTCTGCATTTGCGGTTTTCCTTGTTAACAAAATTCTGGTGTCTGTGTTATTTCTTTTCCTCATTATATTTTGTTATATAATAGAAATATCACAGGTTGTGCATTAAGATCAATCAATTAGATAATCCAACCTTTGGTTGTTTATATAAATTGATTGACACTTTAACATTGGTCTTTGGTACCGTTGAAGTTGTTTCACATAATAATCAGGCTCGCGGATTTCTATCTGTTTGATTTGCTGATTACATTGTGAAACATAGATATAAACTCTTTGATATACTTTTCTCTAGATTGAGTCTGACTGTCTAGTTGATTCTCTTTAAAGTATATTGGAGTTTGTCTATTCAGAATGCCGAACGAAATATTGGGTGTGGTTGTTAGATCCCCGCTTTTTCAGGATGAGTTAAGAATGGTCTTTGTCCCGTCTCTTGTTTTTGAGTGTTATGCTCCGTTTCGTCGCACTTGTTCCACTTCTTCTTGGACTTGGGCACTTGGATTCTTGGAGTACTTATCTTCATAAGCTTATTTGTAGATTTTACAAGAATGATGTTGATGAATCACAAAGAAGTTAGTTCAAGAATGGGCAGTAGTACGCATTGCTATGGGATTCTTGAATGTTCACATTCATCTTATGTGAACTATGGTGCATGGTCGTTAATGACTTTGTATGTTCTTCTTTGTTAATAAAATCTTTTTATACGCCTTTGGTAGCCATTCTTGGTGTAAATCCATGCGAAAAAGATTGATTCTACCCTCTAAGGACAAATCATCTTATATGTGCATTATAAGTTTGTCTTGATGTCTAGGAAACTTCTTATGAGAATTTATTCTTGTGTTTTAAGAAGGATAACTAGGGTTTGGAATAGCAATTATTATGAGTACACATAACTATTGCCAACGATTTTCATCTTGCAATGGTTTTAGATTTATTTATTTAAATTCTAAAGTTTATTTGGAAGATGATTTTGCAGTATTAATCTTTATGGTTTTATATATTGAAACTTGTTATGGGATATGTGTGTTTGCTTCCGTGAACTATGATTGTCCCATATATGTCAAAAGTTAAGTCTTTCATATGTCATTATGCAAATATTGATAAAGGATTGAATGAACTTTTGACAAACAAAAGTTAAGCTTATTATGTCATTATGCAAATATTGATGGAAGATAGGATGAACTTTTGTTTACAAAGATTAAGTCTATTATATGTCTCTATGCAAATAGTGATGAAGGATAGAATGAATCTTTGTTTATTCTGCAGTATTGGTCTTTCCTGATCCACATCTTTGTGTAAATACTGTGCGGCTCCGTAAGTTCTCTTATGTGAGCATTTCCGATTAAATTAATCATGGGTACTCTTGTGGTTAATTTAATTGAGAATTTTGGATACAAATTCATGTTTCATGTGATTTGTTAATATCCAAAGAAATCCTTCTTTTCTAGTGAAAGTAAGGTCGCTTTTGTTGTTCTTTCGGGAATGACATTTTATGGGGGAGAATTCTTAATTGAATTTGTGATCGGTGTATAATAATGCATAATTCTAGATCTTTTTGCCGTCTTTTATCACATCTTTAATGCCTTCATGTTCTATTTTTCGAAAAATCTTGTATCATGAGCACATCTCCTTTAATGGGTAATTTTGTCAAAATAATCTCTTTTTGTGTTGTGTTTTAGGTGGTTGAGTAAACGGCGAACAAGAGGTGAGCGAGACTGTAAACAGAGCATAAGAGGAAGTGGGAATGTCGCACCACTACACTAGGGAGCTGTTAGCTGAGCATGTACAGAGCTGAACCTACCAAAGTCAATGGAACAACAGTTGTGGTCAAGGAGTGAAAAAGTTAATCAAATCTGATCAATGGTCTAAAGTTCTCAGATAATGTTTGAAGTCAAGAAGGTCAAAAATCTCACCCTTGAACATCTAAACAAGATGCACATGCTTAACACTCGGTGAACCCCTCTTTACACTTTCCCTTCTAATTTCCAAAAATCAGAAAGAGTTTTCTTCTCAAACCATCGACACCAC
>JAJJMB010011819.1:3709049-3921794 GCA_023531105.1 Papaver atlanticum | reverse complement strand
TTTATGTTTGTTTTCAGTATTATCATCATGTTCTAATTCAATAACTATGGTTTAGATGAAGTTGTGATACAATTGAACTTTGATGTTGTGTAATAATACTATGACACTGTATAACAATGATTAAGAGCAACTGTTTTCTCATTGTTATAGCTACGGATCTTCAACAACTATGATGCTGAGTTGAACACGTTCATAATCATTGGAGTACTTGGAAGTGATGAAGATTTCGAGTAATGTTGAAGAACCAAGGAGATTAAGCATTTGGATGAGAAGCTACAAAGGAGATTAAGTATCTTGTAATCCATATGTATTGATAGTTTTGTCACTAAAATTGACAAAGGGGGAGATTGTTAGAGCACTACTCGGTCAAACTCGTCAGTGTTGCTATCTCAAGCTTGTTGTCAAGTTTAGTTTCCAAAACTATAAGTCTTGATTTCTAGTCTACTTATAGCTAAGTCTCAGATTAGGATAGAAAGTGTAGTTGACCATTAGACTTCACAGCGTTCATCGATTGAAGACGAAGAACTACTAAGGGGATCTTATGGAACTTCATCAACAAAAGGTATGTGGATACTTGAACTCATCTATCACTCAAAAGTCTATCTACTCTATCTCCTATTTGATACAAAAGTCGTATAGCTATATAGACTTCGATTATGCACATTTGATATTTTGAGCTGAGTTTAACTCGCTTACATATTTATCGAAATATATGTTGGTAAGCTTTCGCTTTAGCCAAGTTCATCTTATATTCTTGACGAAAGTCAAAAGATGATCATGTGAAAATATCCTGGTAACATCTTACATGATTTGTGTGAGACAGTCATTTGATGTAGACTCTGAATGTTTCGTATTGATCATTCGATCACTTGAAAATTGCTTTGAAGCTAATAGTTTGTGTGAGACAGCTATTGTCGTCTTCCGAGAATGTTTCAAATGGTTGAAATGAGAGTTTAGAACAAATGGATTTAAGCATAGTATGTGTTCTTGCATATATGTAATCCATGTCCGGGAAACATGGTATGCATACCCGTATGCGTACTTGTTTGTTTGATAAAGTCCGGGAACCTGGTATGCAAACCGGTACACGTACTGGCGTAAGGTTCAGGTCCGTGAATTTCTGCTAAGTTTGGATGGTATGCGTACCAGTTCGCATACTGGAGAAACCCAAACTTGGTCCGACTATTTAGGTACGCATACCCATACGCATACCTAAGTGGATGATGTTCTAAAATCGGTTTGTTCATGAACTAATACATTTATATAATAAGGAATGCAATCTTTTGCAAACCGTGGCTATAATGTTCATGACTTTATTCGAGTAAATTAAAATCGATTTTGCTTCAATTGTGTCTTTTATACTTCTATGAGAATATAAACAATTGAACAACTCTAGAACTAGTTTCATTTGAGTCATTTGAACTAGTTATGGTTAAAACGAATAAGGTTGATATGAAAGTGCTCATATGGCTAACCATTGGTTAACTACTGTTGAACCAACTAGGTGTACATATTTAGGTACGGTTACTCAAACCTAAATGACGTATACTTCAATTGTGTATAACAAGCTAAGTTCGATCTAACGGTTGAAAGATATTAGCTTGAATCTAATCATGTTTTCATCTAACGGTGAATATTGAATGCTTTGTTACCAAGGTAACATTGATTGCAAACCCTGATTTGAAGACTATATAAAGGAGAACTCTAGCAACTGGGAAACCTAATCCCTACACCTCCTGTGTGATACTAGTTGCGACTAGAGTCGATTCTCCTTTAACCTTAGGTTTTTCACAAAACCCTGTAGGTTAACGACTTAAAGACTTCATTGGGATTGTGAAGCCAGACCCGACTATTTTCTCTGTAGTTGCGTGATCTGATCTTGCTGTTTCTATCGTGATTGAGTACAATCTTCTCTAAGATTGGCTCGAGATTTAATCTCCAATAGGCAATAAAAAAAAGTAGTCACAAACATCTTCGTCTCATCGTTTGTGATTCCACAATATCTTGTTTCGCTACCATACGATTAAGATTATTGTGAGATGATTGATATTTCTAGGCTGTTCTTTGGGAATATAAGTCCGGTATATCAATTGGTTCCTGTTCACCTTGATTTATCAAAAGACGGAACAAAACTCATAGTTTTATTTGTGGGAAACAGATTTATCTATACAATAGACTTTTCTGTGTGAGACAGATTTGTTTATCAAGTCTTCGACTTTGGGTCGTAACAAATCTTAGTTGTGGGTGAGATCAGCTAAGGGAATCAAGTGTGTACAGTCCTGCTGGGATTCAGAGACGTAAGGAGCGGAACTGTACCTTGATCAGTGCGAGATCGATTAGGGCTCAACTACATTCAAGTCTGAAGTTAACTTGGAGTAGGCTAGTGTCTGTAGCGGCTTAATACAGTGTGGTGTTCAAATCTGGACTAGGTCCCGTGGTTTTTCTGCATTTTCGGTTTCCTCGTTAACAAAATTTATGGTGTCTGTATTATTTCTTTTCTGCATTATATTTTGTTATATAATAGAAATATCACGGGTTATGCGTAGTTCAATCAATTAGAGAATCCAACCTTTGGTTGTTGATTATATTGATTGACACTTGAACATTGGTATTTCGTACCGTTCAAGTTGTTTCACATAATAATCAGGCTCATGGATTTCTATCTGTTTGATATGCTGATTACATTGTGATACAGAGATACAACTCTTGGATATATTTCTATTGATTGAGTCTAACTGTATATGTTAGAGCATTGCTCGGTTGAACCCACTAGCGTTGGTATGTCAAGTTAGTTTTCAATTTTAGTTGCCAAAATGCATTCTTGATTTAGTATACTAAAGATAGTTTCGTACTCGATTAAGTCTAAGAAGTAGAATCGAAGCTATCCTTGAAGGATGAAGTTTGAAGACTACAAGAAGACATTAACAAGCACTTCATCAACAAATGTATGTGGTAAATGATTTCATTTGGATTCTTTTTCAATTCTACCTTTCTAATCTATCGAAACAAATGCTCACTCTATTGAACAATTCCTATGATGGTTATTGTACATTTATGTATATATACTCGAGGTTATTTGTGCCACGAATTTTGTGACAAAAACCTTTATCCCTGGAAAGGTTCTCATGTTATAGTGAATGAGCGTACGAATGAAACGAGCCAAGAATCACTCAATTCCGAGTTATAATGATGATGTTATGAGTGATTTATTAAAGTAACAATTATAAGTGTTGCTGTAATTGTTACAGTTCGTTAGTAGGAAACAATCCACGAACTGTTTGTTACGGTTCACGGACTTGATCCCAATTACGTGACTAGAAGCCATTTTTGGTCAAGTTTTTGATGTTTCCTTATCTAGGCAAGATAGCTATTACTCAAAACATATTTGATTACCATATTAAAGTGTTTGTGATTCCTTCCTAAGATAAATTGTGATTTATTCACATAAATACAATATTTGCTAAATTAATTATTTATTTAATTATTTTGGCAAAAGTTGTAACTTAGGAAAGACTCCAAAAATTAGGAGAGTCTTGAAAAAGGAAAATAGCTTTGCTTAGCTTTCAAGTTACCTTTCACTATAAATAAAGGGTTCGTGAGTGCTACACGTTTTTTATCCCCTTTGGAAAATTGGTATAAGCTTCATAAGGTTGTTTTCCATGTCTTCTGTTCTTCGTGAACAACAGTGAGATAAAAGTCTTTGTATTGGGGATCACAAGCCGAGTTGGATTTAATCTTCATGATTGATTATACAACTTGTAATCTAGGTTTTTCACCTCTTGTCTATTATAAGGTATTCTCTTCTGATATAAGACTATTTAAGAGTTGTTGATCATAAACCCTAGGTTTTGATAGATTTCAGTTCTCGATCGTATACCAATAATTGTTAGTCGAAATCGGAACTAGAAAGAAAAACTTCGATTAAGGTATCTCGTAAAAATCCTTAAGAAGTTTTAAACACTACATCTCTAGATTTATTCTAGTTGTTCTTATTGTAGAATAATTAGGTTTCTCTTCCATTTTTGAGGAGTATAATAATCCCTAATCTACAAGTTTGTTTTGATATTACTTTTACCTAGTAATTGTTTTTCCCAAAACAAACACAAGATTTCCAAAACCTTGATTTACATCTAAAGGGAAATCGATTCGGTGTTTTGTGAAAACAAAAGATCGAAAAGTATCAACCATGTTGTTGTATCTTCTGAAGAGAACTTTGTTCTGTAAGAAGATTTTCGGGAATAACTTTTAAAGAGAATTTGTGTTCTTCTAGAAGTTATACGAGAAGAATTCCTAAAGAGAATCGGTGTTCTGCTAGGAGTTCTATAAGTGCTTGAATACAGCTGAAGCAGGTATTACATCTAGTCCGAATAGGTAGTAGGAAATTGGTGTAACAGCTTATAATCAGTGTGTGTTTATTCTGGACTAGGTCCCGGGGTTTTTCTGCATTTGCGGTTTCCTCGTTAACGAAATTTCTGGTGTCTGTGTCATTTCTTTTTCGCGTTATATTGTTTATCTTTATAATTGAAATATCACAGGTTGTGCCTTAATCAATCATTATTGATAAATCCGACCTTGTTTGTTGGATAAGATTTTGATTGATCTTGTATGTTGGTCTTTGGCACCGTCCAAGTATTTCTCACATCAATCAGGCTCATAGATTTCTATCTGTTTGATTTACTGATTGATTTGAGAAAAAGAGATAAACTCTTTAGTATTATTCTTTGATTGAGTTTTCACTCTCGGAATATTATTGAGGTTTAGTCCATACATATTTCCAAACGAAATATTGGGTGTGGTTGTTAGACCCCCGATTCTTCAATTGGTATCAGAGCAGGCAAACACGTTAAGACCTTATAAGTCTGTGCTTGAAGCAATCTGATTATTATGGACAGAAGTGCCATCTCTATAAACGTACCGCCAGCCTTCGATGGCACAGACTATTTATGGTGGAAAATTGCTATGCGTGCTTTTCTACAAGCGCGAGATTTTCAATCATGGGTTCGTATTGTTAATGGCTATGATCCTCCAACAGTTGTAGTAGACGGTGTAACTGTTGCAAAGGATATTGATAGTTATAATGATGTCGAGATTAATGCTGCAAGGAAAAATTCTGACGGATTAAATGCTATCATCCATGCAATTACCCCAGATCTTCAGCACCACGTAACTAAGTGCAATAAGTCTAAAGATGCTTGGGATATCTTTAAAACCGTATTTGAAGGGAATGCCGCAGAGAAAGAAGCAAGGCTTCAAAACCTAGCTTCAGACTGGGAAAACCTTCGCATGTCTGATGATGAAACCTTTGATGATTTTAATCAAAGACTTTCTCAAATAGATAATTCCTCATATTCGTTAGGAAAAACTATTCGGGAGAAAGTTATTGTGTGCAAAATTCTCAGGTCACTACCATCAAGATACGAGTCTAAGAAACATTCCATTGAAGAAGCAAACGATTTTTCTATACTATCCAGGAATACTCTTGTTAGAAAGTTAAAGATCTTTGACAATGAACACCGGTCTGGAAAAAAGGTGATTTCTCTTAAAGTTGCAAACAATTCTGAATCCTCTAGGGATAAATCTGGTTCGCCATATGCTAAGGATGTTATTCCACGACAATTTAGAAAAATCTTGAGAGACAGGAAAAAGATTTTTTTTAAAGGTGCAACATCTCCTAATGATGATGTACAATGCTTTAACTGTCGTGGTTTCGGGCATTTTTCTTCAGCATGTCCTAGATAGAGCTGTAGACAATCGGCATATGCAGCAGCTTTGCCCTCTTGATGATGGACCTGAATATTATGATCACCAAGAGTATGCAGGCGAGGTTGCATTAACTTCTGGAAAAATTCTTTCGGATACTGATTCTGATTCTGACGAAGAAGTGTTCCATATAGATCCAATTGCTAATAATCTTCTTAAAGAATGTCATCAGAAACTCTCGGAAGCTGAAAACACAATTTTCAGTGAGAAAATTAAATATGACAGACTTCGTACTCGGAATAAAGACTTGCAAGACCAACTTGATTATATTGGTACAAGAGATTATCTCAACGAAATACGAAATCTTAAAGAAGAAATTGCCAGAGGTCGAGATCAGGAAATTACTCTTCAAGAAAAGCTAGATAACTTGGAGAACATTGAGATGAACTTGTTATTTGATTCGGAACGAGAAGATCTCAAAGTTCAATGTGAAGCATCCAAGAATGATCTAGTTATTACGCTTGAAAAGGTCAAAAGGTTGGAAGAAGAAAACTCGAGATTAAAGGAGAGTTTGTCTAGATATAACAGCTCAGATAAATTAACCTCAATATTGGGAGCATGTAGAATTCATCGTGATACACGAGGATTGGGCTATGAAGGAATAGACACTCCTGGTATTTGCAAAGAGGTAAAATTTGTCAGAGCTAAAGTTTTTTCTCAGCCAAAACCTTCCACGGTTGACAAAAGTGAAGTATCTCTACCAACTGCCAATGACGAAAAGAGGAAATCCTGTCAAGTTCCAAAGCAAGCACATACACATTCAGGTAACACTAAACATAACTTTTTCCATTCTACTAAACATTGCTTTTATTATGGAAAACCAGGTCACTTGCAAAGGAATTGCAGATTTCTTAAACGAGATAAAACCAGATATGATTCCATTAAGATGACAAGATATGATGTTCAAAGATGGAGAAAAACTGAGTCTCATAATATCAGTTCTTCCAGTATCCCCCCCAAGAAGTTTCATAATTATACTGGGGAGAAAAAGAAATACGTTGCTCCAAAAGCTGCTCAAAAATGGGTACCAAAGAAGATCAATAAAGCAATGAGTGCTATTAAGAAGGATCTCCCAGACAAGAGTTCGACAAGGGATAACATCTTAAAAAGGTATGGAACAGTTATTGAAAGTTTCAAGGAAGTTGTTAAATTCCTAGAGTCCATGCATGATTTTGTTTCGAGTACCTGTGGTGAGCAAGATTTTGTTCACCTCAACACAACCTGATTGTGTTGGAAGTGCATCCTCACTAAGAAGCCCTAGTAAATGCGGTGAGGATTGCAAAAGAATTGGGGCGCACATATTATATTGGGTAATTTTTTGAATATGTGGAACAATTTATTGTTTCGAGTTGAGTTTAACTCGCTTACATATTTCTCAAAATATGTGATGGTAAGCTTTCGCTTTAACCAAGTTCATCTTATATTCTTGACGAAATTCAAAAGATGATCATGTGAAAAATTGCCTGGTAACATCTTACATGATTTGTGTGAGACAGTCATTTGATGTAGACTTGGAATGTTTCGTAATGATTATTTCAATAACTTGAAAATTACTTTGATGCTAATAGTTCGTGAAAACAGTTATTGTCATCCTCTAAGAATGTTTCAATGATTGAAATAGAGTTTAGAACACTTAACCATTATTGGATTATGAACATAGTTCTTGCATATATATGATCCATGTCCAGGAACCATAGTATGCATACCCGTATGCGTACCTGTTGGTTTGTGAAAGTCCGGGAGCCTAAGTACACATACCGGTACGCGTACTGGCGTAAGGTTTGGGTCCGGGAATTTCTGTTGTGTTTGGAGGTATGCGTACTGGTTCGCATACTGGCGAACCCAAACTCAGTCCGGCTACTTAAGTGTGCGTTCCCATTTGCATACTTGAGTGGTTAAAGTTCTAAAATCGGTTTGTTCATGAACTAATACATTTATATAATAAGGAATGCATTCTATGCAAACCGTGGCTATAATGTTCATGAATTGATTCGAGTGAATCAAACCGATTTTGCTTCAATTGTGTTCTTGTATACTTCTATGAGAATATAACAATTAAACAACTCTATAACTAGTTTCATTTGAACTAGTTATGGTAAAGATGAATATGGTTAAATACCACGTGTATGATTCTTAATTACCTAAGTTGTTTTGTGATTGAAATTCTTAAGTATAACAGGTTAGAAGCAATAATCAAATCCATTAAATGTTGGTTTTTATTGTCAAAGATACTTTTCATACACTTATGGTAACCATTCTTGGTGTAAATCCTTGTGGAAAAGGTTATTCTTCCTTCTAAGCATATCAATTCTTGTTTATACAAGTTTGTATCTTAGAAAAGATAATCACAATACTTGATCTTCATGATTACATATTGTGTATTGTTACCATGAGATCATAATACATGATCTCATGAGAGACTTTCAATGATTGGTCCTTAGCTCGTATCTCCTTGTTGGATTTCTAAAATCCAATATATAAATCCTTCTCCATGGAGAAAGGTCACTCTTGTTTTTCTTTCGGGAATGACATTTTAATGGGGGAGAGTTCTTAATTGAACTTGTGCTTAATTACCAAATCTTTGTGGGGAGTGCGGCTGTGGAATTTTGTAGGAGTTTTCTTGTATCTTTATAATCTCCTTGATGAATGCATTTAGTTTCGGCTATGTGAAATCATCGAAACAAGTTGATATGTTCTCTTTTGGTCATGAAGTATCTCTATGAAAATTTCATGAGGATCCCACTAGTTTTCGTACCTTTGCCAATTTATATTGACAAAAAGGGGGAGAATTAATGTGTAGTTCACACTACAAATACATATGGTTTACGGATCATTATGTAAGGGGGAGTGGTTTTCATTGTGAGATGAAGTATTGACTAAGGGGGAGTGATACATATCACCGTAGTATTATTGTCAAAGTTGTGATACAATTGAACTTTGATGCTATGTAATTATACTATGATGGATCTTCAACAAGTACAGGATGAACACGCGCATAGTTGAAGAACCAAGGAAATCAAGCATGTCGGATTTTGGAGCTGTAATGCTTTTAACCAGTACAATCCATATGTAAAATGGTTTTGTCACTAAAATTGACAAAGGGGAGATTGTTAGAGCATTGCTCGGTTGAACCCACTAGCGTTGGTATGTCAAGTCAGTTGTCAATTTTAGTTGCCAAAATGCATTCTTGATTTAGGATACTAAAGTTAGTTTCGGACTAGATTAAGTCTAAGAAGTAGTATTCTTGAATCGAAGCTATCCTTGAAGGATGAAGTTTGAAGACTACAAGAAGACATCAACAAGGATTTCATCAACAAAGGTATGTGGTAAATGATTTCATTTGGATTCTTGTTCAATTCTACCTTTCTAATCTATCGAAACAAATGCTCACTCTATGGAATAGTTCCTATGACGGTAAATGTACATTTATGTATATATACTCGAGGTTATTTGTGCCATGACTTTTGTGACAATAACCTTTATCCATGGAAAGGTCCTCATGTTATAGTGAATGAGCTTACTGTTTTGGGGTAAAAACTGATTCTGCTGGTTTTGGTTCTCAGAATTGTTGACTCTGAAGGTGTGGCTATTTTATGACTTGTATCAGAATATAGAACTAGCTTGCGGAATGTAAGCTATCAGTTCTTGGTGTTTTTCAAGATACTTATGTTGTTGACCAAAACGCCGTTGTTGGTTGAAATAGGTTGAAAACCTATTTATATAGTCATAGTTGCACGCACCCTGATCTCATAGAAAATGGGAGTAGTTGAGTGATGGAGAAGTGGGGATCGTGTAAAAATGCTGAAAACCACGTCTTACTATGAGAGAAGACGGTTAGTTTACACCCACTACTTCTCTGCTACCACTAACTGTCCGCTTTTGCTGACACTTTCTTATAATGGGCGTGTTGCATGCCGCATGCTGTAAACCGCCAGACCAATACCCTGATGAACATCCCCCAGTTTGTGACATGTTTGATGTCTCGAGTATTTTTATGGAAAAATATGCAGCATGTTGCTTAGTGGGTCTTGTGTGCAAGACCAACGAGCCAAGTCATGAGACTTTCCGCAAAGAATAGCATGTGACGCTATTAGGTTAAATAACTGAGTTATTTGTGAAGCCGATATTCGTAAAATATCATATGTATTCGATGCATGTAAAGCATCGCTTTTAAGCAAGCAACTCAAAATAATCGATGCATGTAAAGCATCGTTGTATAAAGCTCGATTAAATCAGCCGCAGAGCTTAATGTCTTAAAAGGAGCATGACTAGCCATTTTCAGGAAGCTTCCAGGAGCCATTCACGCGCGCCAAAGGCAGGCCGGTCGGTCTCTATAGGAGAGTGATGGTTGGAGACTATGGTGACATCTTATTGGTCGCATAAGATTTAATCTTAGCCGGTCAATTCGGTTGGCGAAGTTGGACGGCCGAGATGATTTGCGGCAGTTAATGGCTGCCTTAAAATTCATGTAAGCGGCTCGACCAGCCCCCTTTTGAACGATCGTTTGGGAGCCATATGGGGAGGCCGTGGCTTGGTCGATCGCGGATTATGAGAGGGGTGTGGCCGTTGATCATGGACACATCTTGTTGGCTACCTAAAATAGGAGTTAGGACGGCCAATTCACTTGGCGAAGTTGGGCGGCCGAGATGATTTGCGGCAGTTAAGGGCCACCGTTGATTTAATTTAGGTTTTATAAAAGCCGTGTGGCCAACCTATTTTAGGGCCAACGTTTTTGGTTTTGGCGCGCGCTGGGAGTTGTTCGATCGGCTAACACAATAGTTGGGCCGCTGGTGAACGTACTCGCTCCTTGCACGTTGATTAAGGGCGAATCCAGGCCGGTCAATACGGCTGGCGAAGTTGAGCGGCCAAGATAATGTAATGCCGCTTGATAGAAATTAGGGTTTTGTAACTCGTGTGGCCAACTGTTTTGGTAAACGTTTAGTGGCTCCGCTTACGAGTTGGAGAGATGCCGATTGGCCTAGGCATTAGTAGGCCCGCCAGTGTATATGATGGCGCTTGTTCAACCATGTTAGGAGGCGACTAGGTTTGATAAATAGACTGGCCAAAATGTGCGGCCGTGATCATTTTTTGAGACTGACATGGGCAGTCTAGATTAGATTCCTTAAGGAATTAGGCGCATCGACCAACTGACTTCCAACTTTATTTAAAAGTTCGTGTCGCGGGTTTAAAGCGATCTGATTGGTCGATGGGAAAGGGGCCGGTAAGCAAAAAACATGGAGTATGGCCAGCCGGACATAGGTGGCGCCTGCTGAGGCAAATTCGTCGTCCAAGTGGTGCGGCCACGCCTCCTCTTGCTGCTACTCCTATTTGCCGCAGCTCCTCTTTATTTCTTGTTTTCTGATTTCTGGTAGGACTTTGCTCCTACTAGCTCCATGACGGATTAATTTCCTAGCTTACCTAGGTTTGGTATCGACCAATAGGGTTCGAGATATTACGCAGGGCGCAATAAACTAATTTTTTGCAAATTAGTTAGGCCAAAATTTTAATCTTGTGAGCTATCACAAAATTGAACAAATTTGATAAATTCTGTGTGTTAACAAAAAATTCTTTTATTCTCAGAGAGCAGTTAGCTCATCTTCTGATTGAGTATTTTCATGCAGAACTTAATCTTGATACTTCGGGAAACTCATGCTACTCAGCTGCGAGTGAACACTAATTGTCATGTCATACCAATGTTAAGAGTTCAGCCGGGGAACATAGCATAGAATACTCAGCAGACTCCGGCATTAGTGAATAATGCATCTAGGAGTTTAATTACTCATTAGGCTCTATACTAGTGAACAATGCATCTAGGAGCTTGAGTTTCAATATAACATGGAAACAGACATAGGCACTCATCATATTTCGATATATTCTTCAAATTCCTTGCGGAATATAGACATATCAAGGTCTACTACTTCTGATGCCGGGTCAAGTAGAAAGACTTTTACAGTTTTTTCCTTATACTAAAACCCACCATCAACATTAAGTCCCCTGCTTAGCACGTAACAATGGCATTGTTGCAGGGTAAGCACTAGATGGTAACAGACGAAATTAAAATTGAAAAGACGAAGCAGGTAGATATTACCAGGAAGATTCTAATCGGCCTTCAGCAACGGTACTGCGCGGCCAGTGGTCTTCGTAATAGCATGTTGCTAGCTCGTCTATGGGGTATGAGTGTTGCCGGCCAGCCATCTATTCCCGTTCATGGAGCAAGAAGGAATCCTTCTTCTGTTCGAACTCTAGAAACCTCTTTTGTAAAAAAAGGAGTATCGACCCTCTTCTGTTTTCGTTGATCGCTCGACTCCGTGCTTTCGTCTTCATTAGTCGTCTCCTCTTTGTCGCTGTCAGCAGCTCCATCATGAGTGTGCCAATCGTCAGCGGCAAGGTAAGTACATCTTGTTCTTTCTTCTTCTTTTTGCAAGTACGAACTTTATTTGTACGTATAACTTTCACGGTTTTGAACTTTCATCAAATCCTGAGTGAACTCCATCGATCCTCTCCGGAATGTGTAATAAAGTCATGTCTCCATAGAACTGAGTATCTGGCCTCTCCAGTGGATTTCAAAAATTTTCAAACTCCATTGCGCTCAATTGCAAGAGGCCTTGACTTTAAATTGCTTGGTGTCTGGACTGCTGAGTCGCGACTAAAATTTTCTTTAAACTCCGATCATTGACTTGAATGAAATTGCGTTCATTCCGACTCTTTATCTCATAGGATCATTCTTTCCCTTCTGATTGCGATAAGTATATGCTTGGAATGCTTGTATGAGATGGGATGCGATTGGGCAGTCCCCTGTTGCGCTTCTGTTTGATCACTAGAGCTGTATTTTGAGTCATTGATGCACGTGTATGGCTTCATGTTGAGAAATTCCTGCGGCTCGTAAAGCTTTGACAATGATGATGCTGACATCATAAATAACCTGGTTGAGGAACGTGAGGGCATCCCATGCTGGCAGTCCCCAGGTGTAATTATCCCGAGCCTATTTTCTCCTGAAAGATGTACTTCCATTGCATTTTCTAGTACGGTGGTTGAAGAATTGATGAAGGCGGCAATCTTTTGGATTCGTCACTTGTTGATCAATGAGAGGTAGTCACACTTGATAGATCTGTATTGTATCCAAACTTTTGGCAGCCCATGCACCCCTTCCATAGGAAATTGGAAATCTCGAAACACCGAATCTGACTTTGTCGACGATGTGGTTGTTGACGCACAACTTCATGCAGGCCTTGGGTAGGCAGTGCTGAGTTCTGAGTAGGTGATGTGGCAGATGGGGAGGCGACACACATAAGTGGTGATGTGTTTTCCTTTCATGTGATCGGATACCGCTTCCATGATGATATTTATCATATGTAACCCTAATAACAACATCTTGAAGTAGGGGACGAAATGATGAAGATTAAGGATACGGCCACGAACCTGTAACTTCCATTTGATATCGCCCTTGTATATCACATGTGTTATGATTCCGTAAACAAGAAATCCAAGAGCCGTATTTGTTAGGTGTGGAGGCTTTACTTCCAATTAATAGCGCGCATAACGTGATTGGACACGTCTGAAGAAGTAGTTGCAATCTGGGAGTACCACATGCGCTAGCTCGCTGCTTCTTGATTCCATGAAAGGATTTTCCAAAACTTGAAAATTGCAGATGGCAAAACTTATTCCCGGGGTTTATGCACAATGAGGTGGTGACTGAGAGGCCGTTTCGTCGTTGAAGCAGGCTGCACGAGGGACGCTTGCTCTAAGAAGGATGTACTGGCTGCTTGATGATTTCCTTTGGTCATCTTGCTCTTTCTTTTCCTTTATGTATTCCCCTCTTCGGTACTTTTTGAAAGATATGAGATGTCTCTTTCATGGTTTTATTTTTTATGGTTTTGAACCAATGGGTAATGATTTTATGAGGGTTTGGGTTTACTCGAGACTTTTCCTTGAGATAATTCAGGAGTAAAGAGGTTTCTAAAAGGGAAATGATGCTTTGATTAACTGACAAATTGAAACCCTAATTATGAATGCATGCAGTGCAATCATTTTGGAGGAATTACAAATATTGCATGAAAAAAGAAATTGCTAGAGGAAACACTAAAAGGAATGTTGGAGGAAAGGGCGGCGTGACACCTTAGGTATTGAAGGGTTTGAGCCACCGGGTGTGTATTACTACCCCTTCTAGCTTGTCTGCATTGATGATCTTGCAGTAACCTCCCAAAATAACTTCTTCCACTAGGTACGACTCGTCTTTCTCTTCTGTGGAATCAGACGGAGCAGGTTGGGCAGAAACTCTCACTACCATATCTCCAACTTGAAATGGGTTTGGGAGTTGCGCCATTACTTTCCTAGACTCCTCATGTTTAACTGTGACAGCTTCTAGACTCTTGATAAAATACTTGAAAGGACCAGCATCCCATTCACATCTCCTAATGACGGTTGGGTTGATAATCGGATCGAGTCCCCAAGCCTTGGCGGAAAGAGGAGTGACTGGTTGCAAAAAGGGTTGTTCAATAAGACTTACTTGTGCCGTAATATGCGAACAAATACTGATACGCTCTCTTCAGGTAGTTATGTCACATTCGCGAGTTGTTGATACGACAACAAATAGTCTTCAGGATTTGACGGCTTGTTGGAGACCCTTTCAGGTATAGACACGGGCAAAGGACATACTCTTAGCTTTGCCTTGTTATCATGTATCCATGAGCGCCCCAGGACCATATCATAATTTGGGTACTCTTTAACCACATGAAATTTGGCGTGTGTTAGAGCATCTCCCACCTTGATTTCGAGATTGATGTACCCGTAAGCGTCTCTGGACTCTCCTTCTGAGTTTTTGATTATGGTTGGGTAGTGAACAGCTTCCTGCTTTGAAATCTTTGCATCCCTCAGAGTGTTGATGGTGACAATGTTGAAATCAGAGGACGCTTCAATCAGTATGCTGTCAAACTCGACATCCTTCAAGTGAGCGTTGGTTAGGAGTCCCCAGTTGCATCTATCAGTCGCGCTTCCCGGGAAAGATTGGGGTTTGGGAGCGGTTCCTTGACTGGAAACAGACGCTTGCCTGATAAAACACGGTTGAGGGCTCCAAATATGTCTTGATGCTGCGCCTTGGAGAAATACAGAATCTCACATAAATGCTCCATCATAGACTATACGTTTTTGTGGACGGAGTCCACAGAAATCATGCATCTCCTGACGGGAAGAGGGTCTCTGTGAACTCCTTCGGTGCCTAATTGAAGTTCTCCTGCATCTACCTTCTCCTTGAAGATGCATTTCAATTTATTGAAGTCACTGGTTGGGTGATTGACGAACCTATGGTAACGACAATATTTAGGATTTACCATTTCTTCCTCGGTTGTTGGGCGTCTGAGAGGAGGTAGCTTGATGGCTTCATCTTGAATCCATGCTTCCAGGAGTTCAATTACTTCCTCAATTAGAAATGGGAAGTTTGGAGAAGCATCTCCAGTTTCTTGTTGTTGTAGAGGGGTCTTAGCCGCGTCCTTTCGGGGTGGAGTTGTCTGATGTGCTGGTGCAGCACGTTTGGGTTGTTGTTCTGCTGCTAGAGCTTTCCTATTTCCTCCTTCACCCACTATGCTTACAGAGGGACCGGTATTATGTTGCTTGTTGATGAGGTGCCTGTTTCCTCGAGTCTCGCGTGCATCTTCACTCCTGGATGGTATGGTTCTTTCCAATAGTGCTGGTGCTGTTGTAGCCGACCGCTTAGCAGCTTCATGGAGTTCAGAGCATGTCTGGAAGCACAGGTTCCCTAGTAAAGCGCGATAGATGGGAACCATACCATTAATACATGACTTCACCAACTGTTGTTCAGTCACATTTGGATCGTAACAATCCAGTGCCTGAATCCTGAATCTCTTGACATAATCATTCGGATGCTCATTGTTTCGTTGAAACATTCTTCCAAAGTCTGAAAAGGTGATTTGCTCAGACACGAAGAAATATTTCTTGTAGAAAGCGGTAACCATCTCACACCAGTTGGATATGTTGTTCGGTGCAATGTTGTTGTACCATGTGTATGCTCTTCCGGTAAGTGACTTTGAAAATTCTTTCAGACGGAGGACATGATTGTATTCGTGCCCTCCTAAGGATTCCAGAAAACGAGAGATGTGTTCACGAGCGTTACCAGTACCATCATAAAGGGAAAATTGAGGAGAAGAGTATCCTCTCGAGAGAGGAACTCTTTGCACATCAGGGGAATAAGGAGGTTGATGTTGGTGCAGGTCTACCGGGTTTTCTTTGCTTCGATTTTGGAGAAGTCGTTCCAGATCCTCACGCGTGATGAAATTGGATGGTTGATTTCTTTCCAATGGACGTTCAGGAAATAAATGAGCATCTTCATCTATAAAGGCGCTCCCTGTTGAGGTGCCTGCACCGGGAGTATTAAAAGTACTCCTTATTGGTTCCGTTTGGGAATGACGTGGCTCTTGTGGTAGCCACTTGATGAGATTTGTAGATAGTGTTAAAAAGAGATTCGTTTCTCGAACTTGTGAAGGATTTTTTTAGACTTAAATTAAACTCGATAACTCAAATAAAATTGTATCAAAATTATAAAAAAAAACACCGAGACTTTGGATTCCACCATTAACCAATTAAGTGATTCAATCTAATCAATATTCATGCAATTCTTTGCTTTTAAAGTGATTCTAACTTATTTCCTCTAATAGATTTTTGAAGTAACAATTGTAAACATCAAGCATGAAACATCAAAAGTTTAAAACTAAGCATGTTATCAAATCAATTCACAATCACTCAATAAAAATCAGTTGTCCAATATTAGTTCTATGCAAATAATCATGTAAAAGATTGCAAAAATAATTAAAATAGAAATATACCACTTTTCATGGAACAATGGCTTCCTCCGTTGCCTCGGCTAAGGGGTTTAGCTCCTCATATTAGAAATATGCTCAAAAGTTGATTTCATTGATCAAAAAGGGTGTTTTTATTAAAAAGGATGGGCTGTAGTTACAGAAAGCCCTTTTGTAAGGAAAGTAATGGTCGCTGAAAGTATTAAGCAATTACAATCAGAAACGATAAAAGCTTTTTGTAGTTGAATATAAGACTGCTTCTGCGACAGTTTGTGTGAGTCTAATGTTCTTCAGCAGTAGCAGCAGAACTCGGTTTCCTTTACCTTTGATTTCTCGGCTCTGTGGTGGTCTAAACTTCCCCCAACTTTCGACACCCCTTCTATATGACCCAAACAATCTATTTATATCAAAAACACCGATTAAATCTCTTCATTTCTCTTCACGGCAAAGTTGCGGCAATTTCTTATTTTAGAATTTCTACGCGTTTCTGAGCTTTCCTTTTGATTCTAAACTCTTCCTTAGATAGATACCAATCTTTGGGAAGAAAATCTTGCATTTAGTCTCCCTAAAATTCCAAAAATAGTTCATCACAGACCCGAAACTTCCATCACCTCTGTTTCGATTCTACCGGGTTATTTAACCCAATTCAATCAATCCAAACCCACATACCAAGCCTGTCTATCCTTAACAGGGTTAACCCAACGAAAATCAACCCTTGAATCTCCTTAAAAGTCGTCCAAATTTCAACCCTAAAATCTGTTTTGTGAAAACAAACTTTCCCGCCATTTTTTTTTGTTTTTAACCCGTGAAGAAGTGGAGTCCCCCTATCCAGTCTCGGTTTGTGTTTAGTAGCTGCTTGGAAATGGGTAACCCCTTATCCAAAGTGAGAGTCCGAATAGCAAATGTCCTCCCAGATGCCTTTAACAACTTTTCGAGCCAATTTCGCCGCAAAAGCTTATTTCTCCAAAAACACCTAAAAAGAGATAAAATACCAAAATAAGTACAAAAATGGGTACTAACAATATACACAATAGAGATGAAAATAGACACATAAATGCGTCTATCAAATACCCCCAATCTTATTATTTGCAAATCCCGAGCAAATCAAAAACAGAAAATAAAATCCTAACTCACTGTCGTAGGCATGGTCGATTGCACTTAGTTGTGCAACAAGCCTTTAAACCCCTAGGTGGCCCTAGTGGCCGAGTAATAGTCTCGGGAGGGTTTACTAGAGATATACCCACAAAACCTTTACTCCAAACCCTAGATATCTACGCAGAACCTTGGATTGCACTAAAGAACCTCCTTGGTTGGCATACTTATTGATTACGGTGGGAAGTACCCTGATGCGAAATTCCAATTGCTGTATATGAGTTTGCACTCAAGCATACTAAGATTCATATATAAGTGACAAAGCTCTACTCAGATAGTCGCACTGTGGACATCAATATCCGGAATCAAACAAATCACATGAATAAATTAAGAAGATGGATATAGAAATAGATGGTTGCGAATGGACTTCAATGCCAAGATGAACCTATGACCTAGTGGATTGAGATACTGGTCTGGACTAATATCAACACAACTGGCATATACAAGGGAACCAGTGTTCGACAATCCTAAATCTACATCAACTCAGCTGGCATATACAAGGAAACCAGTGGTCGACTTTATAATAAACCTTTATTTATTTATTTTTTATTTATTTATTTATTTATTATTTTTAATGACATGATTAGATCTTTTGGATCCAAGCGCATGCTTCTTGTCAGCAGATTACATGGTAATTCCCGTGGATCCTGCGTTCCATGCTTGTTTAGGCGACGGAAACAGGGAGAACATACACATATTGTTATCCAAGTGTTAATATTTATTCCGATTGGTCTAATTGGTCTGGGTTTTTTTTTTTAGTAACTCAATCACTCTATTTCAACCCTGCAGACATCAACATAAAAATTTGCAAAAACAAGAACAGAAGTAATAAGATGATTCCGAGATACGGTGAAACTATCATGTTATTTCTAACACCTGAGCTCTGTGCTTTTATGAATAGACTCTTATAGATGTTTCCATCTAGTCAGATTGTTTCCTCAACTCCTAAAACCAAAATGCTTCCATCCACTTAGATTGGTTTGTGCCATCCTTAATAGGCATAAATTTCTAGGCTTTGGAGTTTATTTATTTATTGCAACAAAAAGGTAACAAAAAGTTTCTACCCCACCCCCAAACTTAAATCTAACATTTTCCTCAATGTTTCTAATTAAAGAACAGTACCAAAAGTATAAATAACATGAGGAATCAGTAAAGAGAGAAGTCGGAAAGATAGTACCTGGGTGAAGTGGAATCAAAAACCTACAAAAATAATATACAACATACAAACCGCCTCGATAGTCAATCAAGGTAAACAGGGTTCTCCAAAGGGACCTCCTCAACATCACCTGTAGGAAAAGGATCTAAAAAGGGATTCAATCTCTGACTGTTAGCCTTTGAAGAACTACTACCTTCTGGTGTCTCAATTTCAATAGCGCCTTGAGGAAAAACAGTACGGACCAAAAAAGGACCGGTCCACCGAGAGCGCAACTTCCCGGGGAATAGATGCAAACGAGTGTCATATAGAAGAACTTTTTGACCTGGAGAAAATGGCTTTCGTAAAATATTCTTATCATGCACAAGTTTCATTTTGTTCTTATACTCCTCAGCACTATCGTATGCATCTCTACGAATCTCGTCCAACTCATTGAGATGGAGCTTTCTGTGAGCTCCTGCCTTGTCAAGTGAAAAGTTTAGCTGCTTAATAGCCCAGTAGGCTCTATGCTCTAACTCAACAAGCAGGTGACATGCCTTGGCAAAAACTAAACGATCGGATGACATTCAAATGGGTGTCTTAAACGCAGTACGATAAGCCCATAAGGCATCAGTAAGCCTCGACGACCAGTCTTTCCTATTAGGATTAACCGTTTTCTCTAGAATACGCTTAATTTCCCTATTGGAGACCTCTACTTGACCACTAGTCCTGTGGGTGATATGGGGTAGCTACTTTATGGGTAATACCATATTGTTTCATTAAAAGAGCAAACGGTCTATTACAAAAGTGTGAACCTCCATCACTAATTATAACTCGCGGTGTACCGAAACGTGTAAGTATATTCTCTTTAAAAAACTGGACTACGATCCTGTGGTCATTTGTTCTACACGGAATCGCCTCAACCCACTTAGACACATAGTCTACAGCGACAAGTATGTAAAGATAACCAAAAGAATTAGGAAATGGACCCATAAAATCAATGCCCCACACATCAAAGACCTCAATCACTAAAATAGGGTTCAAAGGCATCATATTTCTACAGGAAATGGTTCCTAACCTCTGGCAACGCTCACAAGAAACACAATGACTATGGGAGTCTTTAAACAACGAAGGCCAGTAAAATCTACACTGCAATATCTTAGCAGCAGTCTTCTTAGCACTAAAATGAGCCCCACATGCATGTTCATGACAAAAGGAGATAATACTGGTCTGGTCACTCTCAGGTATACATCTCCTAATAATCTGGTCTGGACAATACTTAAACAGATAAGGATCGTCCCAAAAGAAATGCTTAACCTCGGCTAAAAACCTAGAACGATCTTGTTTACCCCAATGTTGAGGCATTCGACCAGTAACAAGATAATTCACTATATGTGCATACCAAGGTGATTGGGAAACAGAGAACAATTGTTCATCAGGAAAGCTATCCCTTATAGGAAGAGAATCATTAGAATGATCAACAACTAGCCTAGACAAGTGATCTGCTACTACATTTTTTGCACCCTTTTTGTCTCTAATGTCTAGAGAAAATTCTTGCAACAAGAGGATCCATATAATCAATCTAGGTTTCGTATCCTTCTTAGACAAAAGGTATTTCAAAGCAGCATGATCAGTATAGATTACGACCTTAGAACCTAATAGATAGGATCTAAACTTATCCAAGGCAAACACGATGGCTAACAGTTCCTTCTCGGTAGTTGTATAATTCAGTTGGGCATCATTCAGAGTTTTGCTAGCATAGTAAATAACATGAAGTAATTTGTTTTCTCGCTGTCCTAACACAACGCCTATAGCATAATCTGAAGCATCACACATAATCTCAAAGGGTAGGTTCCAGTTAGGTTCCTGGACTATGGGGGCGGTAGTGAGTAAATTCTTAAGCTTTTCAAAAGCCTCTAAACACGCATCATCAAAGACAAACTTAACATCTTTTGCAAGCAAATTGCAAAGAGGTCTAGAAATCAAGCTAAAATCCTTAATGAATCGACGATAAAATCCTGCATGCCCTAGGAATGACCTAATATCTTTTATGGTTTTTGGGACCTGCAAAGTCTTAATAAGGTCAACTTTGGCTTTGTCTACCTCTATACCCTTAGAGGATACGATGTGCCCTAACACAATTCCTGATTTAACCATAAAATGGCATTTTTCCCAATTAAGCACTAAATTCTTTTCCTTACACCTAGTCAACACTAATGTCAAATAATGCAAGCACTCATCGAAAGATGAACCAAACACTAAAAAATCATCCATAAAGACCTCTAAAAACCGTTCTACCATATCAGAAAATATGCTCATCATACAACGCTGAAAAGTCGCAGGGGCATTACATAGCCCAAAAGGCATGCGTCTATACGCAAAGGTACCAAAGGGACAGGTAAAAGTGGTTTTCTCTTGGTCTTCTGGGGAAATAACGATCTGATTATATACAGAGTAGCCATCTAAGAAGCAATAATGACTATGTCCATCTAATCGCTCTAGCATTTGGTCGATAAAAGGAAGGGGAAAGTGATCCTTCCTTGTGACCTTATTCAATTTCCTATAGTCAATACAGACACGCCATCCCGTGGTCACTCGGGTTGGGATTAACTCGTTATTATCATTCTGGACTACAGTGATACCTGATTTCTTGGGGACAACCTGAACGGCGCTGACCCACTTACTGTCCGAAATTGGGTAGATAATACCCGCATCTAACAACTTAAGCACCTCTTTTCGAACTACCTCTTTCATGTTAGGGTTCAGTCGACGTTGCATCTCCCTAGAAGGTTTGGAGTCTTCCTCTAAATGAATCTGATGCATACACACAGTAGGACTTATACCCTTAATGTCTGCTATAGTCCACCCTAAAGCTTCCTTATTATCTTGAAGTACATTCACTAGCCTACTTTCCTGATCACTATCCAAATCGGAAGCTACAATCACAGGTAAAGTCTCAGATGGGCCTAAAAACACATACTTCATAGTGTCGGGTAGTGGTTTAAGGTCCAACTTAGGAGGCTCTTCTAAAGAAGGAATTAAGGTAGTCTCAGAAGCTGGGAATTGTTCGAACCTAGCTTTCCATCTATTAGTGTCTAACACAGGGGTAGAATCTAATAGGGCATTCACTTCTTCAATAGTGCTATCGTCGTCAAAATCTAAACCAAAATGGAATAAACAACTTTCTAATGGGTCTTCAGACAAAATGTTTGGTAATGACTCCTGAACTAAGGCTTCTATCATGTTCACCTCTTCAACACATGTGTCATCTAGCTCATAAGGTAGCTTACTGACATTGAAAATGTTCATCTCCATAGTCATATTACCAAAAGATAAATTCATCACACCATTTCGACAGTTAATGATCGCATTAGACGTAGCTAAAAATGGGCGACCTAGAATCACAGGTATCTGGTTCTCTGGGTCAGGGACATGTTGGGTATCTAGCACAACAAAATCCACTGGATAAATAAACTTGTCGACCTCAATGAGAACATCCTTGATAACACCTCGAGGAATTTTAACGGACATATCAGCTAACTGCAGTGTCATCTGAGTAGGTTTCATTTCACCAAGCCCTAGCTGTAAATACACATGGTACGATAGTAAGTTCACACTGGCTCCTAAGTCAAGTAAAGCTTTTTCTACCCGGAATTTACCTATTGTACAAGAAATGGTAGGGGAACCTGGGTCTTTGTACTTTGGAGTTGTGGTGTTTTGAATGATTGAACTTACGTGACTAGCTAAAAAGGCTTTCTTATGGACGCTAAGTTTTCGCTTTCGCGTACACATATCCTTAAGGAACTTGGCATAAGCGGGAATTTGTCTAATTGCATCTAATAAAGGAAGGTTTATGGTAACTTGCTTAAAAACCTCCAATATGTCATTAAAGTTCGATTCCTTCTTTGTTGGTACTAATAGCTGGGGAAATGGGGCTCTAGCCACAGAATAAGACCTCCCAGGGACCGAATTGACATCATCAAAAACTTTATCGGTCTCCTCAGCTATGGGTGGTCCTGAGGGGTGAACTACAATATGTTCACTATCGGGCATGGTTACCTCATTGTCTACAATTCTACCACTCCTAAGGGTTCTAATAGCATTCAATTGATTCGATGGTTTTGTACCTACTTCATGAACTCCTCTAGGGTTGGGTTGTGTTTTACTAGGAAACCTACCTTTTTCTCTCAAAGACTCATTTATCAGACCAACCTGGGTTTTTAACTCGGAAATAGCCTGACTATTTTCTTGTCCTATCTTGTTACTAGCTTGTAGACTTTGTTCTACTGATTGATGAAATTTTGCAGTTTGCTGAGTTAACAACACGAGAGACTCCTCTAGGATTAGGATTTTCTTATCCGACTGATTCTGAAATTGAGCTTGTCCCAAAGGATTCTTAGTATAACTAAAACCTGGAGGAGCGTTAGAATTACTAAACTGACCTTGACTCTGGACCTTAGACCATGAAAGGTTCGGATGGTTTCTCCACCCAGGATTATAGGTTTCTGAATATGGGTCAAATTTCTGACGATTATCGAGTCTAGTGTTATTATAAAGAGCATTGGCTTGCTCTTCATTATTCTGGCCTTCCCAAAAAGGCTCCAATCTACCACTAGTGTGACCCATTTCTAGAGCTTCTAACCTTTTAGCTATCGCTGCAATCTTGGCATCTTATTCAGAGCCTCCTTCTACCCTATTAACGTTTCCTCTGCTTAGAAGAATTGTTTTACGGGGTTCCCTACTATTTTCCCATTGTTGGGTCTTTTCGGCGGCTTCATTCAAAAATGTCATTGCCGTATCAACAGTTTGGTTCTCAAACCCACCTGTACACAGAGCTTCAACCGTGGTTATTGTGGAATAATCTAAACCCTCATAAAGGATCTGAACTAGCCTAACCTTTTCTAAACCATGGTGAGGACATTGTGTTAACAAATCATTGAACCTTTCCAAATACCTATACAAAGATTCTCTCTCTTGTTGTGAGAATGTACAGATTTGCGTCCTAATAGACGATGTTTTGTGCCTAGGGAAAAACTTATTGAAAAAGGCAGATGTAAGTTGTTCATATGTTTCGATTGACTCAGAAGTCAAACTATACAGCCACGATTTGGCTTTATCTTTCAGGGAAAAGGGAAATAACCTAAGTTTCAAAGCATCATCATCTAAGCCTCTAATTCTTAGGGTACTGCAAATTTCTTCAAAATCCCTAACATGGAAATAGGGGTTTTAATTTTCTTTCCCTAAAAAGATTGGGAGCATCTGTATGGTCCCAGGTTTAAGTTCATAATTGGCTTCTGTGTCAGCTAACTTAATACACGAGGGACGAGTAGTCCTAGTCGGATTCAACAAAGCTTTCAAAGTAGCCATTTCTTGTACTATCGGAGTATTAGGGATTCTCTCCTCAGTAAAAGGAGAACGTTCAAAACAGGACTCTCTGAAAATTGGACTTTCTAGGTTAAGGTAATCGAGATGCTTAGAACTGCTAGGTTTTTCTTTAACAAATCTACCTAGGGCGTCTCTTTTACATTCAGGCATACACAAGAATTTCCCAAATTGGAAGGGTGAGCAATCACAAATCAAGGACGACTCAACCAAATCAAACCTATTGATTTTTAGCAGACAAAAAGCATGATTGCTCCACTTAGATTGTTTCTAGACCAGCTTCTACTCTTCCAAGAGGCAACTGGGTACAATTTTAGCAAACCTCGTAGGACGATCCGAATAAAGTAAGTCGAACAGAAGTAGGAGAAGCTAAGAGGAGATTTGATACCCCCACCTCTTTGGCAACGCTTCCCTGGGTTATAAGGCGGCTCTAATCGACTTCCAGATCTTCCTGAACTTTGAGCTAGGCTAACAAAATACCCAATACGATCCTTTTGAACGACTTTCCTATAAGCTTGTTACCTTATCGGTCTTGTTCTAGTCAAAATTTTAAGCTTGGGTTCGCGTTCGGTATTGTTTTCCTAAGGCGGGAAAGAAGAGAACGGTGATGAAATCCGAACCCTTATCTTGTATGGCCAGGCCTTGCCCTTTACTAGGAAAATAAATGTTCGTATTCAAAACCTCAACATATATGCACCTTAAGGAAGACAGTAACTCGCTGACAGGGGATTCGCGAGTGTTCAGAATCTTACCTCCCGTTCCAGATGGGGGATGAATCGGTTGTAGTCGACTCGGGCCACTGACTCCTGTGTCAGTGTACGAACCCAAGGTGCAGAGACAATATCGTAATTGTCCTCCTTCTCTGCAAACAGTTTTATATTTAAGGGTACCCTTCCGTAGGGTATAAAAATAAAAATAAAAATAATGTCCAGAGTCCAAAAGTCCAAAAAGAAAAGAAAAATTACAAAATAATAAAGAAACCCTAATACAGTTTTTTTTTCTAAAATAAACAAAACCCTAAAAAATAAATAAAATATAAATATACCACTTTTCATGGAACAATGGCTTCCTCCGTTTCCTCGGCTAAGGGGTTTAGCTCCTCATATTAGAAATATGCTCAAAAGTTGATTTCATTGATCAAAAAGGGTGTTTTTATTAAAAAGGATGAGCTGTAGTTACAGAAAGTCCTTTTGTAAGGAAAGTAATGGTCGCTGAAAGTATTAAGCAATTACAGTAAAAAACGATAAAAGCTTTTTGTAGTTGAATATAAGACTGCTTCTGCGACAGTTTGTGTGAGTCTAATGTTCTTCGTGTTCTTCAGCAGCAGCAGCAGCAGCAGAACCCGGTTTCCTTCACCTTTGATTTCTCGGCTCTGTGGTGTTCTTAACTTCCCCCAACTTTCGACACCCCTTCTATATGACCCAAACAATCTATTTATATCAAAAAGACCGATTAAATCTCTTCCTTTCTCTTCACGGCAAAGTTGCGGCAATTTCTTATTTTAGAATTTCTACGCGTTTCTGAGCTTTCCTTTTGATTCTAAACTATTCCTTAGATAGATACCAATCTTAATAAAATCTTGCCTTTAATCTCCCTAGAATTCCAAAAATAGTTCATCACAGACCCGAAACTTCCATCACCTCTGTTTCGATTCTACCGGGTTATTTAACCCAATTCAATCAATCCAAACCCACATACCAAGCCTGTCTATCCTTAACAGGGTTAACCCAATGAAAATCAGCCCTTAAATCTCCTTAAAAGTCATCCAAATTTCAACCCTAAATTCTGTTCCGTGAAAACAAACTTTCCCGCCAATTTTTTTTGTTTTTAACCCGTGAAGAAGTGGAGTCCCCCTATCCAGTCCCGGTTTGTGTTTAGTAGCTGCTTGGAAATGGGTTACCCCTTATCCAAAGTGAGAGTCTGAATAGAAAATGTCCTCCCAGATGCCTTTAACAACTTTTCGAGCCAATTTCGCCGCAAAAGCTTATTTCTCCAAAAACACCTAAAAAGAGATAAAATACCAAAATAAGTACAAAAATGGGTACTAACAATATACACAATAGAGATGAAAATAGACACATAAATGCGTCTATCACCGCTCCGTTAGCGTCTTGAGGAAAGTAAGTACCTCTTTCTGAGTTGTAGCCATGTCTGTCTGAGCCTTAGCGAGAACTTCTTGTCTTTCCATCAAATCAACAATGGTAATAGGGGGTTGACTTCCTATGGCTCCTCCAGTCTCTCGTCCTGATGGGGGAGTGGTAGTTGCTCTGGTAACAACCGGGGGCGTTACGCTCGAAGAAATATTGGGGATGGTGGCAGCGGCTCTGGTTCTGATGATAGGAGTTGTCATGCCCGAGGGAATATTTCCTGCGTCGCTGGTGTTGGTGGTAGAGGATGTAGTGCCACGAGATGAGTTGATCGTGCTGGTAGGCGGTACATTGGTGTCACCGGCAGGAATGTTGACACCAGGGGTGTTGTCAGCGCCAGTAACATCGGGATTTGTCCCTTATCCAGACCTAAGATCCACCATCTTGAAATTGGGAAGTTTGAAATGAAAATCCATAAATTATCTTCGCAACCGAGAGATTAATCTCCCACTGTGGTCGCCAGTTGTTTTTGGGGTAAAAACTGATTCTGCTGGCTTTAGTAAATTTGGGAGTACCGCCGAGAAACGAAACTGAACTCTAAAAAAATGCACTGCACGGGAGTACTTTAGATTCAAGAGATCAATCTGTACAATTATGGCCTAAACCAAGAAATGGCCGTTCCATCCTTGCTTCGGTCACAAAGTGAATGAGAAGGGTTGATCTTAGGGAGGGAAGCGAAGAAGGTGTTGAGATCAGAATGGTTAACTCTGAAGGTGTGGCTATTTTATGACTTGTATCAGAATATAGAACTAGCTTGCGGAATGTAAGCTATCAGTTCTTGGTGTTTTTCTAGATACTTATGTTGTTGACCAAAACGCCGTTGGTTGAAATAGGTTGAAAACCTATTTATATAGTCATAGTTGCACTCACCCTGATCTCATAGGAAATGGGAGTAGTTGAGTGATTGAGAAGTGGGGATCGTGTAAAAATGCTGAAAACCACGTCTTACTATGAGAGAAGATGGTTAGTCTACACCCACTACTTCTCTGCTACCACTAACTGTCCGCTTTTGCTGACACTTTCTTATAATGGGCGTGTTGCACGCCGCACGCTGTAAACCGCCAGACCAATACCCTGATGAACATCCCCCAGTTTGTGACATGTTTGATGTCTCGAGTATTTTTATGGAAAAATATGCAGCAGGTTGCTGAGTGGGTCTTATGTGCAAGACCAACGAGCCAAGTCATGAGACTTACCGCAAAGAATAACATTATTTGTGAAGCCGATATTCGTAAAATATCATATGTATTCGATGCATGTAAAGCATCGCTTTTAAGCAAGCAACTCAAAATAATCGATGCATGTGAAGCATCGTTGTATAAAGCTCGCTTAAATCAGTCGCGGAGCTTAATGTCTTAAAAGGAGCATGACTAGCCATTTTCAGGAAGCTGTCAGGAGCCATTCACGCGCGCCAAAGGCAGGCCGGTCGGTCTCTATAGGAGAGTGATGGTTGGAGACTATGGTGACATCTTATTGGTCGCCTAAGATTTAATCTTGGCCGGTCAATTAAGTTGGCGAAGTTGGACGGCCGAGATGATTTGCGGCAGTTATTGGATGCCTTAAAATTCATGTAAGCGGCTCGACCAGCCCCCTTTTGAACGATCGTTTGGGAGCCATATGGGGAGGCCGTGGCTTGGCCGATCGCGGATTATGAAAGGGGAGTGGCCGTTGATCATGGCCACATCTTGTTGGCTACCTAAATAGGAGTTAGGACGGCCAATTCATCTGGCGAAGTTGGGCGGCCGAGATGATTTGCGGCAGTTAAGGGCCACCGTTGATTTAATTTAGGTTTTATAAAAGCCGTGTGGCTAACCTATTTTAGGGCCAACGTTTTTGGTATTGGCGCGCACTGGGAGTTGTTCGATCAACTAACACAATAGCTGGGCCACTGGTGAACGTATTCGCTCCTTGCACGTTGATTAAGGTCGAGTCCAGGACGGTCAATCCGGCTGGCGAAGTTGAGCGGCCAAGATAATGTAATGCCGCTTGATAGAAATTAGGTTTTTGTAACTCGTGTGGCCAACTGTTTTGGTAAACGTTTAGTGGCTCCGCTTGCGAGTTGGAGAGATGTTGATTGGCCTAGGCATTAGTAGGCCCGCCGGTGTATACGATGGCGCTTGTCCAACCATGTTAGGAGGCGACTAGGTTTGATAAATCGACTGGCCAAAACGTGCGGCCGTGATCATTTTTTGAGACTGACATGGGCAGTCTAGATTAGATTCCTTAAGGAATTAGGCGCATCCACCAACCGACTTCCAACTTTATTTAAAAGTTTGTGGTGCGGGTTTAAAACGATCTGATTGGTCGATGGGAAAGGGGCCGGTAAGCAAAAAACATGGAGTGTGGCCAGCCGGCCACATGTGGCGCCTGTTGAGGCAAATTGGTCGTCCAAGTGGTGCGGCCACGCCTCCTCTTGCTGTTACTCCTATTTGCCGCAGCTCCTCTTTATTTCTTGTTTTCTGATTTCTGGTAGGACTTTGCTCCTACTAGCTCCATGGCGGATTAATTTCCTAGCTTACCTAGGTTTGGTCTCGACCAATAGGGTTCGAAATATTACGCAGGGCGCAATAAACTAATTTTTTGCAAATTTGTTAGGCCAAAATTTTAATCTTGTGAGCTATCACAAAATTGAACAAATTTGATAAATTCTTCGTGTTAACAAAAAATTGTTTTATTCTCAGAGAGCAGTTAGCGCATCTTCTGATTGAGTATTTTCATGCAGAACTTAATCTTGATACTTCGGGAAACTCATGCTACTCAGCTGCGAGTGAACACTAATTGTCATGTCATACCAATGTTAAGGGTTCAGCCGGGGAACATAGCATAGAAAACTCAGCAGACTCCGGCATTAGTGAATAATGCATCTAAGAGTTTATTTACTCATTAGGCTCTATACTAGTGAACAATGCATCTAGGAGCTTGAGTTTCAATATAATATGGAGAGAGACATAGGCACTCATCAGATTTCGATATATTCTTTAAATTCCTTGCGGAATATAGACATATCAAGGTCTACTACTTCTGATGCCGGGTCAGGTAGACAGACTTTTACAGTTTTCGCCCTATACTAAAAACCACCATCAACACTTATGAATTCAACGAGCTAAGAATCACTCAATTCCGAGTTATAACGATGAAGTTATGAGTGATTTATTAAAGTAACAATTATAAGTGTTGCTATAATTGTTACAGTTCGTTAGTAGGAAACAATCCACGAACTGTTTGTAACGGTTCACTGACTTGAGCACAAGCCATTTTTGGTCAAGTTTTTGATGTTTCCTTATCTAGGCAAGATAGTTATTACTCCAAACATATTTGATTACCATATTAAAGTGTTTGTGATTCCTTCCTAAGATAAATTGTGATTTATTCACATAAATACAGTATTTGCTAAATTAATTATGAGGGAGGATCCATGGACACTCTTAGATGGACAAGATTTGACAAGATTTGCGCCATTTTCTCCGGAAAACCCAAACGACAATGAATTTAAGTCTAATATTTTATTGATATGTTCCTATTATAAGACTCTACATTCCTACCAAAAATGAATGCAATTCGAGATAGCAAACCTGACCATCTACCGATCTTAATTTCAACCGTTAATTTTGAATGGTTGATGTTCAAAGTGGTAGATGGTGGTTTTATACATTTCGAATTGTGCTCATTTTTTGTAGGAATGTAGATTGTTATAAGAAGAATATATTATCAAAATATTAGACTTAAACTCATTATCGTTTGGGTTTTGCGGAGAAAATGATGCAAATCTTGTCCGACCTTGTCCATTTAAGAGTGTCCATGGATCCTCCCTCAGTAATTATTTATTTAATTATTTTGGCAAGAGTTGTAACTTAGGAAAGACTCCCAAAATTAAGAGAGTCTTGAAAAAGGAAAATAGCTTTGCTTAGCTTTCAAGTTACCTTTCACTATAAATAAAGGGTTCGTGAGTGCTACACGTTTTTTATCCCCTTTGGAAAGTTGGTGTAAGCTTCATAAGGTTGTTTTTCATGTCTTCTGTTCTTCATGAACAAGAGTGAGATAAAAGTCTTTGTATTGGGGATCACAAAGACGAGTTGGATTTAATCTTCGTGATTGATTATACAACTTGTAATCTAGGTTTTTCACCTCTTGTCTATTCTAAGGTCTTCTCTTCTGATATAAGACCATTCAAGAGTTGTTAATTATAAACCCTAGGTTTTGATAGATTTATGTTCTCGATCGTATACCAACAATTGTTAGCCGAAATCGGAACTAGAAAGAAAAACTTCGATTAAGGTATCTCGTAAAAATCCTTAAGAAGTTTTAAACAAGATATCTCTAGATTTATTCTAGTTGTTCTTGTTGTAGAATAATTAGGTTTCTCTTCCATTTTTGAGGAGTATAATAATCCCTAATCTACAAGTTTGTTTTGATATTACTTTTACCTAGTAATTGTTTTTCTCAAAACAGACATAAGATTTCCAAAACCTTGATTTACATCTAAAGGGAAATCGATTCGGTGTTTTGTGAAAACAAAAGATCGAAAAGTATCAATCGTGTTGTTGTATCTTCTTAAGATAACTTTGTTCTGCCAGAAGATTTTCGGGAATAACTTCTAAAGAGAATTTGTGTTATGCTAGAAGTTATACGAGAAGAATTCCTAAAGAGAATCGGTGTTCTGCTAGGAGTTTTATAAGTGCTTGAATACAGCTGAAGCAGGTATTACATTTAGTCCGAATAGGTAATAGGAAATTGGTGTAATAGCTTATAATCAGTGTGTGTTTATTCTGGATTAGGTCCCGGGGTTTTTTGTGCATTTGCGGTTTCCTTGTTAACAAAATTTATGGTGTCCGTGTTATTTCTTTTCCGCATTATATTGTTTATCTTTATAATTGAAATATCACAGGTTGTGCGTTAATCAATCATTATTGATAAATCCGACCTTGTTTGTTGGATATGATTTTGATTGATATTGGATATTGGTCTTTGGTACCATCCAAGTATTTCTCACATCAATCAGGCTCATAGATTTCTATCTGTTTGATTTGCTGATTGATTTGAGAAAAAGATAAACTCTTTAGTATTATTCTTTGATTTAGTTTTCACTATCAGAATATTATTGAGGTTTAGTCCATACAGATTGCCAAACGAAATATTGGGTGTGGTTGTTAGACCCCCGCTTTTTCAGTCTAGTTGATTCTCTTTGAATTATATTGGAGTTTGTCCATTCAGATTGCTAAGAGAAATATTGGGTGTGGTTGTTAGACCCCCGCTTTTTCACTAGTTTTTCTTGTCAAGGCATTCGATTAGACTTGAATAACCGAATCCTTCAATTTGATAAGTCTAACTAAGATCAGAATTAACTTAGTTTCTCTTATTCAGAATCGAATTGGACTAAACAAATGATCTCGTACTTTGTTAAGCCATAAAAAATACATACAAACAAAAATAAATTGACTTGCACAATTATTTTCTTAACCGGAAGCAATTGAAACAAACATAGACATTATAGCACCGCAATTGCACCGAAATTTCGTTATGCAAAAACACTTGATACCCAACAATAAAGAAGATACCAAACAATAAGCTTTATAAATTGACACAGTTTTTCTTAACCGGAAACAATTGAATCACACACACACACATCCATACACATCATAATGGAATATATCAATTGTACCGAAATTTTGTTAAGCAAAAGAAAAATATATGCAATACAAACAGGCTTTTCTTAAACAGAAAAACGATTAACTAACATATTCGTTACCTCAGATTCCGCATCCTATTCTCCCCAGAAAGATATATCATTAAGCACAAGTTCACATAAGAACTCTCCCCCCGTATGTTGTTATCCTCTCGCAAGAACAAAAGAACAACAACAAGAGCAACCTTTACCAGAGAAAGGTTGAATCGGTTTTTAACTAATGCGTGCCAATAACAAAAGTTGAAAACCGGAATCATAAGGTACTAATGTACCTTAACAATACCAATACACTTCCTGAGATTTTCAAAGGTTGCCCTGTCTAATGGCTTAGTGAGAATCAGCTAGTTGACGTTCAGAGGGAATATATTCTAGTTTGATAACTCCATTCTCATACAATTCTCTAATAAAATGATATCTAATATCTATATGTTTAGTACGAGAATGTTCAATAGTATTTTCTGTTAGACGAATAGCACTTGAGTTATCACAAAGAATACTCATAGTTGGAATATTTATGTCATAATCAATGAGCATTTGCTTCATCCACACAAATTGAGTACAACAGGTACCAGCAACAATATATTCTGCTTCACATGCTGATAAAGACTGTGAGTTTTGTTTATTGCTATGCCAGGCTACGAGGTTTTGACCAACATAGATACAACTACCAGAGGTGCTTTTCCGATCTTCTACACATCCTGCCCAATCAGCATCTGAATAGGAAACAAGACTGTTGTTCGTATCCATAAAATATGATAGACCATAGTCTAGGGTACCATTAACGTATCTTATGATTTGTTTTACATCTTTTAGATGTGATTCTTTAGGATTTGCTTGAAACCTGGCGCAACATCCCACACTGAAGGCAATGTCTGGTCTTGTTGCAGTCAAGTACAACAAACTCCCTATCATGGATCAGTACAATTTTTGATCTACGGATTTTTCACCTGGACTAGACTGAAGCTTTCCAATAGTTGGCATTGGTGTTGCCATAGGTGTTGCACCTTTAAGCTCAAATTTTTCAACCAAATTCCTGGCATATTTTGGGAGAGAAAAATATTGTCCTTTTGTTGCTGTATTTGCAGACCTAGGAAATATGATAGTTCTCCAACATTGCTCATTTCGAATTCTCCACTCATAAGATTTAGGAATTCATCTGTGAGACTTTTTGAGATGGATCCATAGATGTTATCATCAACATAAATTTGTGCTACAAGTACATTCTTTCCATTCCATTTTGTGAAAAGTGTATTATCAGCACCACCTCTAGAGAATCCTTCTTGAAGTAAAAAGGGCGTTAACTTATCATTTTAAGCTCTCGGAGCTTGTTTTAGGCCATATAAAGCCTTTTTGAGTTTAAGAACATGATCTGGAAATAATGGATCTTCAAATCCTTTGGGTTGAGCAACAAAAAATTCTTCCTTTAAATAACGATTAAGAAATGCAGATTTAATGTCCATTTGAAAAAGCTTTATCTTAAGATTACAGGCATAAGCAAGTAAAAGTCTAATTGATTCTAAACGAGCAACAAGAGCAAAAGTTTCATCAAAGTCAATACCTTCAATTTGCGAATATCCTTGAGCAACCAGTTTGGCTTTGTTTCTGACAATAGTTTCGTATTCGTCCGATTTGTTCTTGAAAATCCACTTTGTTCTGACAATATTTACACCTTATGGTTTAGGAACACGCTCCCATACTCCTTGTCTTTCGAATTGATTAAGTTCCTCATGCATTGAGATTACCCAAGCGGGATCACTGAGGGCTTCCTCAATATTTTTTGGTTCTATTGAGGAGAGAAAGCATGTATAGTGACAGACATTCTAGAGTTCCGTTCGAGTCTTAACTCTGGCATTGGCATCTCCTATGATATCTTCGGTGGAATGTCTTTGATGAACCCACTTAGCATGTTTGTGAACAATATTTTCAGTATCATTGGGTTGTTCAACAATACTATCATTGTCATCTTTATCATCTATGTCACTAATGATAAGAACAATTGTTGGTTTTTCTTCAATATGTTTTTCTTTATTAACAGTTTCTGAAGGAGGAAGTTCTGCAGCAATATGATTATCTTGATGAAAATCACTAATGTCATCAATAAATACATTAACTGATTCCATCATAACTTTGGTTCGGAGATTATATACTCGGAAGGCACGACTGTCAGAAGCATAGCCAAGAAAGATTCCTTCATCACTTTTGGAATCAATTTTTCCTCTATGTTCTTTGTCCTTGAGTATATAACATTTTCTTCCGAAAACCCTTAAATAACTTAGATTGGGTTTTCTTCCATACTATAATTCATAAGGGGTATTTAGAGTTTTTGACCTTAGATAAACTCTATTTATAAGATAACAAGCTGTGAAAACAGCTTCACCCCAGAAGGTTAATGGTAAATTTTTATTGTGAAGCATTACTCTTGCCATTTCTTAAATATTTCTATTCTTTCTTTCAGCTACACCATTTTCCTGAGGTGTAATGGGAGCAGAAAACTGATGATAAATTCCAAGTTGATTACAGTATTCATATACTTTTGTATCCTTGAATTCTATACCACGATCACTTCTTACTTTCTTAAGTTTGCGACCTTGTTCATTTTGGATTGTACTCACAATAATCTTGAATCCTCAAGCGTGTCATTGTTGTGCTTTAGGAAAGAAACCCATGTGAACCGTGTGTAGTCATCTACCATTACTAAAGCATATTTCTTTCCTCCAACAGTTGCTTGTCTGATTGGACCAAAAAGATCCATATGAATAAGATTGAGAGGAACACGCGTGGCTATGTCTTGAGAAATTTTGTGTGGAATTTTTCCTTGCTTACCTTTTTGACAAGCACCACATACACCTTCTACTTTAGTATTTATTTTGGGAACGCCTTTGACAAGTTCACGATTAATGAGCTTACCAAGCATTCGGTAGTTGATATAACCAAACCGTTCATGCCACAAATGAGTTGACTCTACCTTGGTTAGGTTACAGTATAAATTAGACTGTATATCAAGAGATAACAATTATTCATACTTCTTCGTCCTCGAAAAATTATTTTTCCATACTTTTCTTCAATATCACAACCTCCCATATTGAAAATAACTTTATGACATTTATCACAAATTTGACTTACTGAAAGAAGATTGGCTTTCATTCCTTTGACATAAACTACATCATGAATTTCAGGAATACCTGGAAGTTTGATAGTCCCCTTTTTGCTAATAAGACAGCTACTTCCATCTCCGAAAGTCACAGAGCCTCCCTTGTAGTCTTCTGTCATTGTGAACCAAGAGAGATCACCTGTCATATGTCTGCTACAACCACTGTCAAGAAACCATTGAAATGGAGAAGTAGTTTTGAGTGCAAAATCTCCCAGACACTGTTCAACAGGTTCTCTAGACAGTTTATCTTGGTTTTTTGATTCTGAGTTAGGATGTCTTGTTAAGTTCTTAAACAATCCCTTAACACATTTAAACAGATTCTTTGCACAACAAATCTTCTGATTCAAACCATTCCATCATTTTTGAAGAAAACCTCTGAATTGTTTCTTCTTATTTGGTTTCAAATGTCTAGATGTCAGTGTTGAACATTTATGAGACTTCCTTTTAAGAAGATCTTCTGTATCCTTGACCTGTCTTCTATTAATCTAGATACTACTGATGTCTTCAGTATAAGACCGATTTTGTTCAACATTTTCTTCTAACGTCTTGACAAGTGTCGAGTAATACTCTTCAGAATCTTCTAGATCATGTTGAAGAGTATTTAAATTCTTTGAAGTGTTAACCGAATCACCCATTGGATTCAATTCTTACAGGTTGGATCGCACCAAACACAGATTGTTAGATATTTTCGTGTTTGCCTGCTCTGATACCAATTGAAAAGACGAGGGTACCCAAATACACCACAATCTTTAATTTATATACCTTTAAGTCCTCTTACCGAAAGTGACTGTCTATGGACAAAGTCGAGACAATACTACAAATCGGTATTCACACTTTGTGTGATTGTCTATGGATATGAGATCGAGACAATACGACTACCAAAGTGTGATTACTTGAGAATAGGTTCAGACTTAACCAAACTTTATAAGATCATTATCAAGTAAAGGGGAGCTAACGTTTGTGTATTTTACTTCTAATTATAATAAACAATTATAATTGCAAAAATAGAAAAGTAAAAGACACAACAAGATTTTGTTAACGGGGAAACCGCAAATGCAGAAAAACCCCGGGACCTAGTCCAGAATTGAATACTCTCAGAATTAAGCCGCTATACAAAATCTAAACTAACTTCGTATAGTTCACTTAGTTTCTTCAGTATCCCTGCGCTTCCGACTTCGATGAGTGCACGCACAGGAACAATTCCTTTGGATCATATTCCAAACAGTAAAGGAACAACAAATCTGTTTGGTAACAACTCTATTGATTCTTTAAGATAAGATATCTCAATTCATATGCAAAGGCTCTTCCGTTTAAGCTAATAAACTCCTTTTCCTGGTTAGATCAATCTATCCAATAACTATAAAAGTAGTAAAGTTTAGATTTGCACCCAATCCAAATAAATCTCAAAGAGATATATTGTGAATGCCGATCTATAAATCCGATTCTAGTTGGATCCCAGCCGATCAAGGTTTGTGCAACACAAAGATATGAGAAACCAATAAGAAATCTTATTCGTCTTCAAATCTTCTTTAATCTTCAATTAAAACCTGCACAACACCACTTCAATCTCTTGCGATCAATCACGCACAGAACGGAGTCTGTTAACAATGGATTATCACAAGATGTATTTTGATCTACAAACAGTTCTAAAGATCCCGTCGATACTTCGATCTAGTTTGAGTGAATCTTATATCAGAAGAGAAGATTCTCAAGAATAAACAAACTAGATGCAATCAAAGTTTCAACAACCGTTAGTCAATTGAATCAATAGAAAACTAATAACACTGCAATTATCTAGTTTCCCACCAACGGTACTTGTATAGCTTCTTGATCCCACAGAAATCTTTAAACGAGCGGTCGTAAGAGATTTCGCCTAATTAAGGTACTTTGATCTCCGATTAGACGGCTCCACCAGAAACAACAAATAGATGAAGTTTGCCTGGCTCTTAGGATCGTTTGCTAGAAATGAAAACTTAGGTATTTATAGACCAAGGATGTTTGGACACCAAGGAATTTCCAAAACCGAAAGTATTCTCAAGATATGCAATAAATGGCCATTAGGTTTTCATAATTCCAGTAAATGCTTTGTCCAATATTTTCCGAAATCTCTCAATAGAAAATCTCCAATTAGTAAATGCATATTACTAATTTTTATTCTCTAGAGATATGCATTTAATTACTGGTAATTAATGCATATAAAACTAACAACCTTAATTAAAAGATTCTTAATTTATTTCCGAACAAGATCTCCTTGAGTACTAAGGAATATCTTTGAACAATAAAAGATAAGAGTTATTGTATGAGTTCAAAGAATGTTGACATCTCTTCTTTGTAAATCCTCTTTCATATTTACAATCTTGGAATCGATTATACCACACTTCCAAAAAAGTTTAGAACTGGTTCATCTGTATTCCAAGATAACTATGTGATTAATCAAATATCAAATCATATCCATGGGTTCAATAGGTTCTACCAATCACTGGGATCGGTTATACCCTAATATGGAAGCACTTGTGATCGGTCACACAAGTTACCAGGACCGGTTACATCAGTTACCAGGATCGGTTACATCAATTACCAGGACCGGTTACCATATACACATGGTATTGCTTGTGATCGGTCACACAAGTCACTAGGATCGGTTACACCAATTACCAGAATCGGTTACACCAATTACTAAGACCGGTTACATCAATTACAAGGATCGATTACATAACTCCCTATGATCGGTCACACCAATTACTAGGATCGGTCACACCAATTACAAATATCGATCATACCATCTTAGGTGATTACTTAGGATTGGTTACACTAATTAATCAAAACTAGTCATACCAAATCATAATTCAGGCATTGTGATTAGTTGTACCAAGATACATAACAAAGTTACGATCGGTTTTACCATCTCACACATATTGGTAATCCAAAGATTTGCAATGAATAGCTTTACCAATAAGCCTAGCGATTTCCCTTTCGATTCATAAAACAAGTTCATGAATGTACTTCCTTTAAACGAATGTAAACATTGTTTCCTAGGATGAAATCTTCACCTTTACCCATACACATAATCACAATAGCATTCATACGATTATGTCGATATTTATATACGAAGTTCAAAAGATAAGCATTATACTTCGTATTCTAATTCCTTAATACTATGTCTACTAGAGTATAATCATTCACAGCTTCTTAGTTATGTTTTCAATATAGCACGACTTGAAAGATACGTTAGGAATGAAACAGTTCAAGTCAAAATATTACTAACCTCAAGAGGAAGGATAATGTCGTCGATGTAGCTAGTTACTTCTTCACATTCTTCAAGTCTTCGAGTAATACTTGTATGTCTCATAATCCTAATCTGTCTAGCCTAACCTATATGAAGTTGTCTCTAGTATATAATGAAGCGACTCTTTAATTGAGTTTTGATTCACTAAAATATGACAACCAAACTTGACATACCAACGCTTGGTGGGTTCAACCGAGCTATGCTCTAACAATCTCCCCCTTTGTCAATTTTAGTGACAAAACTCTTAATACATATGGATAAACAAATTACAAAAATTCATTATACATATAGGTTCATGAATGTACTTCCTTTAAACAAATGTAAAGCATTGTTTCCTAGGATGAAATCTTCACCTTTACCCATTCACATAATCATAACAGCATTCATAAGATTATATCGATGTCATATCTACGAAGTACAAAAGATAAGCGTTATACTTCGTAGTCTAATTCCCTAATACTATGATCATATGATCATGTCTCACTACTATAATAATATATCCATACACAGCTTCGAAGTTATGTTTTCAATATAGCACGACTTGAAAGATAGGTTAGGAATGAAACAGTTCAAGTCAATATTACTAACCTCAAGAGGAAGGATGATGTCGTCGTTGTAGCTCGTTACTTCTTCACGTTCTTCATGTATTCGAGTAATACTTGTATGTCTCAACATTCCTAGACTTTCTAGTCTAACCTAAACGAAGTTGTCTCTAGTACATAATCAAGCGACTCTTAGATGAGTTTTGACTCACTAAAATATGACAACCAAACTTGACATACTAACGCTTGGTGTGTTCAACCGAGCTATGCTCTAACATCATCTAAATAAGTTGATATAAGGAGTTTCATTTAAACTATGTTATTATATAGTATCTCCGTTATGACGGACCAGAGAATATTTGCTCCCAATTGGTCGGGTTACGACCCGCTTGGAAAGCTCCGACTCTCTGATGCGCCACTCAAGTAAAAAAAATTATTCATTCATAATCCTGCACACGGTAGAAATTTCATTAGTTTCAAGGTTAGAATTCTATGAGCATATGTCCCATACCATAATACTCATAGAATTCTACAAGGGTTCCAATTTCAAAAAAAAATAAGAGTCGGTCAGTTGCCAAAATAAGAGACGGTCAATTTCCGAAAATAAAATATAGCCAGTTGTTAAAATCAGAGACGGCCAGTTGCCAATGATAACAGGCGGCCATTTGCTGAAAATAACAGAGGGCCAATTGCCCGACATGACAGACGGCCAATTGCCGAAAATAACAGAGGGCCAATGGCCCAAAATAACAGACGGCCAATTGCCGAAAGTAACAGAGGGCCAATTGCCCAAAATACAAAATAACAGATGGCCAATTGCCTAAAAATAAGAAACGGCCAGTTGCTGATTCAAACAATTTATATGGCCAATTGCCAAAAATGAGAGATGGCCAGTTGCCAACTCTAATAATTTACACGGCCAGTTGCCTAACATGAGAGATGGTAACAATCATCTCTCACTAGGTAGCATGAACAGCTAATACTGCAACTACCTCTTACCAACGTATATTATGCCAAAGTTGCAATCATCTCCGAATAGATGGTGTGAACTTCTAAGCAGCAACCAACCCTTTTTAGATGATATGAACAACCTTGGATTTGTGCTGAACCGCATAGCGGCTGCCTACGTACCCTCTCCATTGCTCGAAGGGATCAAGCACGACCGTAGTTCATCATCCTTTAATTTAGATAATATAAACTACCGTCAATAGTAACAATTATCTCTTTTAAATATCAGGTAAACTTATTCCACTTGCAGTATACATAATGAATTACGAGTGGAACACTACTCCGTTAACGGCTGAAAAATACAGATATGTCCAAACAGATAGTAATAAGACATGCCAGTATGTGTAAAATTGACGACAAAGGGGGCTCCGAAGACATCGAAATAAATTTAGTACACTGAACACAATCTAAGACTCATAGACGCGACGTCAACATCAGACTATAATGAAAAGCAAGTCTACTTAAATAACACATTTATCTACTCACAGCAGCCTCAATGACAACCAATAGATTAACCTGGAAGACCGGGCAATGATCACCTTCTCGTGCTTCCTATTTAGTTCATTTCAAATGACAAAAATCTGCTAAGTACTTGAATCCCAACGTACCGACAAGCATTAAACTTAAAAATTCAGTGCAACCCCGATTATAAGAAGAAATCAAATGATAGCTTATATATATATATATCACCAGTTTCCATTCACAAACATTCTACATAAACTCCCGTAACAAAAAAGGTAAAATCTTAACTTAAAACTTGTAGAGAATGTGCCATTGAATAATTAAAGATCCACTAATAAAGGTGATTGACAATAGATTGCATTTCAAACACAACAAACTAAAGAGTACAGAACAAAAATGTAGCCTTACACTTGACTAAATTGATGATACTTTCACAGCTACGTAGTAAATGATGCTTACTGTCACAACATTTTTATGAGTGGCGTGCAAGAGTGAAAATACTAAAAGTGTCTTATCATTTGTACAACTACCAAGTCCTCTTAACTAATTATGCTCAGAATTATTCACTTAACAACCTCACTATTACGTCGTTTGTAGACAAATTGATGTTCCATGAGCCATAAAGAGTACACTAGAATACCAACAATTGTTAACTCATGCAATGATGTCTCTTTCGACATCATATAGTTCATATATAAGAAACCATGATTGAAAACTTGAGCACTAAGTTGAAATACAATCCATACAACACCATTTAAACCAATTAAAAGTTCAATACATCCATGACAACTTCAAGCTCCAACAGATACAATCCAATTCTGTAGATTGACCCTACAAGCACATATCTATATCATCTACTGTTCATGTCCAACTCGTAATGTATGTTGATTGGATCATAATGAATTTTTTACAGTAACGTAATGGATTATGTTACCACAACATACTCAAGAATTACAGGTTTTTAATATACCACATCATAACTTGACAGACTTTTATTATTGTCTTACATAAGTCAGGAACGTTAAACCCATACTTTAATATACCTAAACTGATCAGAAATTCATGAAAATTTATGGTAGGTTACTTACATATATATAAACAACATACTAAAAATTCAGCTTCATCCGATATACGGAAAATGAGATAACCCGATTGCAAGTGGGCTGTCCCGGATTTGAATTCTGCAGAAGGCAGTCATGATAAGTCTAATGCTTATGGTACTTAACTATGTCTGATCATCTTCAAATTTTTACAGTATTTCTACGACTTAATGAAGAATAACATACTGAAAATTCATAACATTCCAACAGCTGGAATTTAAGATAAGGATATGATAGAAAACATACGTTTTAGGGTTTATTCATACAAGAAATCCAAGCACAAATTCATCATGAAAAATTACAACAATCAAATACATTTTTGAGCAATTCAGGGTGATTATAAGATACCCAACTCATATATTTGCAAATAACATGGTTTATCATAAAAATCTCCAATTTCACAACATGAACCCTAAATTCCCAAATATCTCAAATCAAAGTTTCATGTGATGGATTCATGAATTAGTTCGTGAACAACATAAACTCACCCTGATTTCTACTAACCCGTTTCATGGATTTATTAGTGGGATCAATTTATAGCAAAACCCCAAAATTCTAAGATGAAACCTACTTAGGTATCAAACTAAAACAAATTCATACCTTGTTAAGCTAATTCCATCACCAAGAATCAACAATTTCAGCTAACACATTCATGAGTATCAAACCCTAGACTTGTAAAAGAAACAATGGCATCCAAGAGAGGAAGAAGTAAGATGCTCCCTGATACAACACCATCAACACCATCATTCAAATGAATCACCAAAACCAATTAATTCCTCACAGCTCATGTCTTGTTCTTAGAGGATTTGAAAAGAGAATAAAGAAATTTTCCTAGAAAAGAAAAGATCCAGATAGGGAGAAAAACGCAAGAAAAAAATCCAGGGAGAAATTGAGTTCTCCTCCTATCTAAGTTTTTGTTTTTTAAACATACTAGATTACTGCTACAGCAGTGGGGGTCGACCGAACAAAAACAGACATGGCTAAAGAAATCGGTAGTTAAGTGTTCTTCAAATGCCACGCCCCCAAATTAGAGCTCTCACTTTTTATGCTACAAAGGAGGCCCAGTTAAAATCTTAATTTCATTTTAACAAATTTCTGCTGAGTAAATGAAAATCAGCATGCAAATCTTTGAAATGCAATTTAAAAACGTGGCGTGTCATTATGTATTATCTTTCATACATGAATAACAAGTGTCCAAATATACTTCTAGGAGAACAGGTGTACTTTAATTGAAACAAATTTCTGGCTCCTTCTTTTCATTCCCTTCTTTCTTTATTCTCCATCAATTGGTGAGTGAGCTGATGTCAATCGGTGAGTTAGCTTTTTTCTTTAATTAGTGCCTAAACAAAATTTTGAAAAAGAAGTATGACTTTTTGTTTTCTTAGGTAGTGCTACGAATAAAGATGACATGTTTAGATTTTTAATCTTGGTGTTTGTAAGTGTGGGTTTTGGGGATATTTGAGCTTTGGGTAAGAGATTAAGAATTTAAGAAATGGGTTTATCAATTCATCTGTTGTGTTTTCTAAATATTTTTGTTATTCATCACATGGGTTCGTCATTATTAAAAAGAAGATTGAAAAAACAATGACATGAATAACTGATGAATATGGTTTCCCAACTCACTATTCTGGTTGAAGAAATGAAGGTTTTTAAAAGATTTGTTTTGAAGATCAATTTAGATAGTTTTGTTTTACATGTTTCACTCACACTAACACCATCACCATCAATTGGGTAAGCTTAGAGAAAACATGAACGCTTTGAAAAAATCTTGGGTTTATTGGTAAACTGAAAATCCAACCAAGATTCACATAGCTACCAGCATCAATCAAATTCACAGATCTTTCGAAGAACGCACCAAAGCTTTGGAAGTAGTGGACCGGGTCGGGTCGGTTTCCATACCGGGGTGATAGTCCGCACCCATAACACGTCATCTTCTTCACAGATTCGAATACAGAACACTGTTTTTTTCTGTAAAATTTGATTTGAAAGCGGCAATATGGTCGAAGTGAGGCAACGATTAAAAGGTTCTATCACTTAAATTGGGACCATAATTTTGTCTTCGAATTAATTTGAAGTCGATCTACCTTTTATTGATTCCTGGAATTATATTTTAAGAATTGAAAACCTTTTTTTTTTTTTTTACTGAAATAGGTACTGAAATTGATCGATTGTGGTTGAATCAGTTGAGTTTTTACTTATCTTTGAACATGTAATTTGTTTCTTAAATTGTAGTTGAAGGAAATTTCAAATCAATTTGGTTGATTATGTGAAGATAAAATTGAATTAGATGAAAATTGAAAAAACTAAAAGCTGATTTTGATTTTTTTGTACAGATTTTGTGACTGACAAATAACACTGAAGTGACCATATAGAGGTCTCCCTTCGGTCGACCAATAAAAACTACTCATGTACACTGACGGGTCCAATGATGGACACGTGCAGTGAAACGTGGACAGCTGCATGGTTAGCTATTAGGCACCCAATGGTTGTAGATTAAGGCAGATTTTTTCTAATTAGGGGACCAACTTTAAATCTTGAGGTCGCCAAAAAATGTTAAGAAAATATGCCAATCTTAAGAACTTTTAGGGCAGAGTTTTTACTAATGGGTTTAACTAAACCCGAAGAAAAATTTCAGTCTTTCACATCCGTCTTCCTTAAAACTTGAGATATCTTTTGGTTGTATTCATTATGATCCCGCGATTTTCGTACCTTTGTTAATTTTATTGACAAAAAGGGGGAGAATTATTTAGTAGTTTCATACTACATACATCTGGTTTACGGATCATTATATAAGAGGGAGTGGATCATTTAAGCAATAGGTTTTACCTATTATACAAAAGATGTAAGTATTGATTAAGAGGGAGAAACATATCACCATAGTATTACTTAAGAGTTGAGATACAATTGAACTTTGGAGAGAAGATAATGATACTATGTTTCTGTATAACAACAATTGAGAATATTTGTTTTCAAAAGTTGTTATCGCTCTGGAATTGGTTCTTCAACAACAACGATGCTGAGTTGAACACGTTCAAAATCATTGCAACTTGAAATAACGAAGAGTTCAAGGAGAGTTGGAGTAACCAAGGAAATCAAGAAGACATGGTGGATCGAGGAGTTTTTCGAAAACTTTATTTTTGTTATCCATATGTATTAATAGTTTTGTCACTAAAATTGACAAAGAGGGAGATTGTTAGAGCACTGCTCGGTGAACTCACAAGTGTTTCTATATCAAGCTTGTTGTCAAAACTATATCTTGATTTATAGTCTACAATTAGTCAAGTCTCGGTCTAGGATAATGTAGTTGAGAAACGAGCCAGACATCATTTGCGTTCTGCCGTTTGAAGGCGAAGATCAACCAAAGCTTTTTGGAGAACTTCATCAACAAAAGGTAAGTGAAGACTAAACCACCTATTTCTCAAGTTATATTCACTTTTGTTAGAGCATAGCTCGGTTGAACCCACCAAGCGTTGGTATGTCAAGTTTGGTTGTCATATCTTAGTGAATCAAAACTCAATTAAAGAGTCGCTTGATTATATACTAGAGACAACTTCGTATAGGTTAGGCTAGAAAGATTAGGATTATGAGACATACAAGTATTACTCGAAGACTTGAAGAATATGAAGAAGTAACAAGCTACATCGACGACATCATCCTTCCTCTTGAGGTTAGTAATATTTTGACTTGAACTGTTTTATTCCTAACGTATCTTTCAAGTCGTGATATATTGAAAACATAATTGCGAAGCTATGAATGATTATACTCTAGTAGACATAGTATTAAGGAATTAGAATACGAAGTATAGCGCTTATCTTTTGAACTTCGTATATAAGACATCGAAATAATCGTATGAATGCAATTTTGATTATGTGTATGGGTAAAGGTGAAGATTTCATCCTAGGAAACAATGTTTACATTCGTTTAAAGGAAGTACATTCATGAACTTGTTTTATGAATCGAAAGGGAAATTGCAAGGCTTATTGGTATTGTTATTCATTGCATATCTTTGGATTTACCAATATGTGTGAGTTAGTAGAACCGATCATAACTTGTTATGTATCTTGGTAAAACTAGTCACAATGCCTGACTTATATATTGGTATGACTTTTATTAGTGTAACCGATCCTAAGTAATCACCTAAGATGGTATGATCGATATTGTAATTGGTGTAACCGATCCTGTTAATTGGTATGACCAATCACAAAAGAGTTGTGTAATCGATCCTTGTAATTGGAGTAACCGGTCCTAGTAATTGTGTTGTTACTGGTGGAGCCGTCTATTCGGAGAGGAAAGTACCCTAATTAGGCGAAATCTCTAACGAACGCTCGTTTAAAGACTTCTGTGGGATCAAGAAGCTCTACGAGTACCATTGGTGGGAAACTAGATAATTGCAGTATTATTAGTTTTCGATTTGATTTGATTGACTAATGGTTGTTGAACTTTGATTGCACCTGGTTTGTTTATTCTTGAGAATCTTCTCTTCTGATATAAGATTCACTCAAACTATATCGAAGTGTCGACGGGATCTTTAGAACTGTTTGTAGATCTAAAGACGTCTTGTGATAATCCATTGTTAACAGACTCCGTGCTGTGCGTGATTGATCACAAGAGATTCAAGTTGTGGTGTGCAGGTGTTTATTGAAGATTTAAGAAGATTTGAAGACAAAGAAGATTTCTTATTGGTTTCATAATCTTTGGTGTGCACAAGACTTGATCGACTGGGATCTAACTATAATCGTTTTATCTTTGATAGATTTTATTGATTAGTTGCGTAGATCGGCATCACTATATAGTATCTTGGTAGATCCTATATTTGATTGCAAAATCTAAACTCTGCTAGTTTGGTAGTTATTGGATAGATAGATATAAACCCGACAAAGGAGTTTATTGGATTAAACAGAAGAGCCTTTGTCTAACTCATATCACTGAGATTGGATAGAGTTGTTACCGAACAGATTTGTTGTTCCTTTACTGTTTGGAATACGAACCAAAGGAATTGTTCCAGTGCGTACACTTATCGAATATCGGAAGCGCAGGGATACTGAAGAAAAAGAAACTAGGTGAACTATAGGTTTAGTTGTTTGGTCTCAACTATACGAAGTTGGTTTGATTTTGTATAGCGGCTTAATTTTTAGAGTATTCAATTCTGGACTAGGTCCCGGGGTTTTTATGCATTTGCGGTTTCCTCGTTAACAAAATCTTGCTGTGTTATTTACTTTTGTTTTCCGTAATTATAATTGTTGTTATTATAATTTAAAGTAAATTACACAAACATTAACTCCGTATTACTTGATAGTGATCATATAGAGTTTGGTTAAGTCCAAACCTATTATCAAGTAATCACACTTTGATTGTTGTATTGTCTCGATCTCGTATCCATAGACGATCACACAAAGTGTGAATACCGATTCGTTATATTGTCTCGATTTAGTCCATAGACAATCACTTTCGGTAAGAGGACTTATAGGTGGAAAAGTTTAAGATTGTGGTATATTTGGGTATCCTCGTCTTTTCAACTTTTTTATCCTTGAGACGATTGTCGCATAACTAATTAAACTAGCTTGCATAGACAAGAATTTCGAGTCGAGAACTAACTATTTAATTTACGAATTTCTCAAAATATAACGACTAAACTTAATAAACATTTGTTCATACTTGATCAATTTCTGTGGAGAACAATTTATTGTTCGGAACCAAATCATGATTCAACTTTATCATTCAAAAATATCCTGGAACAGTGATATGTGTCATTGATGTTATTCATGAATGTTTTGAAATGATTTAGAGAAATATAGAACTGTTATATTCAGAATACAAGACAGTGTTATCAGTTTTACAAACTAGGAAAACTGTTATATGTCTTAATCCGTATTACATGTACTTGTACACGTAGCGGAGTAGCTATATATCGAATTTCAGATTTGTGTGATACGCATACTTGTATGCTCATAGGAAAATCTAATTGTTTCGTGATCCGGATAGGTATGTATATTCGTATACAAACCATTTTGGAACTGTGGTAAGGGAACCGGGTTAAAGTATCAAACTGGTATGCGAGCCAATACAGTTCTATGTTCTTTGAACTCCGGAACTAGTAAAAGTATTAAGTTTGCAAACCGGTACGTGAACTGAAAAGTTATGTAGACTCCGGAACTTTGAATTACATCAAAGTTTGCAAACCAGTACGTAAACTGAGAAGTTCTGTAGACTCCGGAACTCGGTAATTGCTTATAAGATTGCAAACCGGTACGCGTACTGTGACTCAGCCGACTCACGAACGGTTCAAGTATTTGTACCTTGTACATTTACTAGAAATAACCCGTGCCGTAACGGCACGCGTTGAAACATTTATCTTACATACATATAACATCGTTTTCTAATAATGTTTAACAGAAAGGAGAAAATGAGTAATGTAATATTTATCTAACATAATTAGTGCCTCTTGTGGAAATATAGTTGGCCTCTAATGTGTTCTTTGCTTAGGCCAAATCCCACATATTTTTTATTAGTTCTTAATAATTCTTTTAAGACTAATTCAGAGGACATGTATATGTATATGCCATTACCCATACATCCGCTTTCCTTATCATTAAATTTTTTTTAAAAATGTTGAATTAAAATATGAAAAGTAAGAGTGAAAAAAGGTTAACATTTATTCTGCCGATATTTCAGCCAAAATTTATGTGATCCTTTATTTCCCTTCCCTTAAAATTACAAATTTTCTCAAAACTAACAACTTCCTTTAAATTTTCAGCGATCCTCACTATGTCTTTGATTTTCACTCCACATAAGTTAATAACATTGTCCAAATTCTCAAGTGATGCAAATTAATTGAATGAATTTTGAATCAATTCTTTGATTTTTCATCTCATGTATACTGAAAATTTTGGAGAGGAGATTCAACGAATTTATATACCAAATACGTGATGCGTAGTTGGGGAGAAAACATGCAAAACCCATTACGTAACTGTGATTCTTTGCACATGTTTATCAATTGAAGGGGTTGATTCATAGGAATAAAAATGGTGGTTGTGATTCCTTGCACCAAACGTCTTCACATCACCAAGGTAATTTCCAAAAAAAAAAAAGTGCTTTGATTTATTGTCCTTTAGGCATACTATAGGATTTTGTTCTTCATAAATGATTTATATTTTTTTACCGTTTTAATTATTTATCTATTTTTGATTGGATTTGCTTCTTTGATGCATGATTTAAATAAAAAAGATAATGGACTATCACGGATTATCTCTATAAATCGTGTTTTTTTATGCACTGTTCTTCAATGGTTGGAAAATAACATAATTTTCATTTAATTTTTTGGATTTAATTGAAATTTTGTGATTCTTGATTTTAAGGATTTTTTGGTGTTTTATTTATTTATTTATTTATAGATGGAGAATATAATGTAAAACATCAAATAATGAGATGGTTAAAGCTAAAGATCTAAATAATAAATCACATTTAATTCAATTTTTATTCATGATCATAATTTTGAGGGAACCCACTCAAAGTGTATCCATAAGGTAAGAGGTTACAACTCTTATATACGTCGGATATCTTTGTCTGGGATGAAACTGAGATGGTCGGATGCAATGTTTGTCTTTCAAAATGTTATCCGTCTGTCCAAGCTCAAAACCCTCTTCTGTTTTGTTTTATAGGCAAACTATGTCGATTTTGATTCAATTGCGATTAAATTATTTCTATGAGATGATTTGCATTTGACCAATTCTCTAATTAACACTAGACTCATTTGATCACATAAATGTGATTCAAGATTTATGTCTTTGTGTACATGAAAATGAGTGTTAAGCTTTTAAGTTATAATCGGCTAGTTTCGGATAACCATGTTGGACATAGTCTTTATACACGGTTCGGTTACGGTTTACCTAATCATAGTGTATATCTTGTTTATGTGAATAAGATTCAAAGCTTTCATCTAACGGTGAATATTGTTTGCTTGGTTCCAAAGCTATCTTAGCTTAAACCTGAAGTATCCTAGGCTTTTTAAAGTCTATATAAGGGGAACTTTTGGCAACTGGGATCTTTGAATCCTGACACTACTTTTTGGTATGTCCTAGTTGTATCTAGAGTCGTCCTCTCCAGAAACCCTTTTAGGGTTTAGCGACTACAAAGACTTCATAGGGATTCATGAAGCAAGGTCCAGTTATCTTTTATCTTGATAACTCGAGTATCCTGATCTTGATTGGTTGTAGAGCTTTCTCCATCAATCAAGATATATAGTAATCACAAAGTTCTCTTTGTCTCAGACTTTGTGATTCCGCAAGTTTTATACTTGTGAGGTGAATAATAATCTAGGCTGCACTTCGGGTTGCATAAGTCCGGATTTTGAGGATAGCAAGACTTCGATCAAAGTTGCTATCGATTTCCATCACCTAGATCTTTCGTTTGATCAGATTATCCGCTTAGATCGTAAATTAGGAAATCAATTATAGGCTTAATCTGTGGGAGGCAGATTTGGTGTAAAGTCTTCAATTGAGTTGAAGCAACTCTTAGTTGGTGTGACTCCTTCTAAGGGAATCAATTGCGTGGAGTTCTGTTGGGATTCAAGAGGCGTAAGGAGCGCGACTATACCTGAATTAGTGGGAGACTGAGGTCGGGCTTAACTACATTCCAGACCGAAGTTAATTGGTAGTAGGCTAGTGTCTGTAGCGGCTTAATACAGTTTGGTGTTCAATCTGGACTAGATCCCAGGGTTTTTTTTGCTTTTGCGGTTTCCTCGTTAACAAAATTTCAGGTATCTGTGTTATTTTTTTCCGCATTATATTGTTTATCTTTATAATTGAAATATCACAGGTTGTGCATTGATAAATCAAAGTAGATACGTCCAACCTAGTTTCTTGGATAATACTTGATTGATCTTTGAACATTGGTCTTTGGTACCGTCCAAGAACTCTCTTTATAGTTAGGTTCACGGATTCAGTTCTGTAAACGTTCTAACAACAAGAGAGAGAGAGATATATAACTCTAAGCACTTTACTTGATTGAGTTTTTACTCTCGGAGTTGTGTTGAGTTTGTCCATACAGATTTCCTACGAAAAGTTTGGTGGTATATTATGGTACCCCAGTGTTTTCAATTGGTATCAAATCAGGCAAACACGTTAAGACCTAATAAGTATGTGTATGAAGCAGTCTGACAATATGGACAAGAGTGCAATCTCTATAAACGTACTGCTAGCGTTTGATGGCTCAAATTACTTATGGTGGAAAATCGTTATGCGTTCCTTTTTACAAGCCCGTGACTTTGAGACATGGAAACTTGTAGTTACTGGATACAATGCACCAACAGTTGTTGTAGACAGAAACACTTTTGCGAAGCCATTAGGAGAAAATAGTGAATCCGAGATACGTGCTGCAAAGCATAATTCTGATGGGTTGAATGCTATTATCCATGACAGAAGCCAAGATCTTCAGCACCATATGACTTCGTGCACTAAGTCTAAAGATGCTTGGGATATCATAGAAACCGTATTTGAAGGAGATACCTCAGAGAAATATGTTAGGCTTCAAAACCTAACTTCTGACTAGGAAAATATACGTATGTCTGATGAAGATTCGTTTGAAGAATTTTATCAAAAGGTGTTTAGTATTATTAATGCTTGTTTTGCATTAGGGAAGACTATCTCCCAAAAGGACATTGTGATGAAAATTCTTCGATCTTTACCAGCGAGATACGAGTCTAAGAAACATGCCATCATAGAAGGGAATAACCTTGATACACTTTCCAGGAACACTCTTGTTGGAAAGTTGAAGATCTTTGATCTAGAACACAAAAGAGATGGTCATTACATTTCAAAAGTGAGAAGAAATTTTAATGATACATCTCTAAGTCCTGAAAAAATTGATAAGAAAAGTGAGAATATCCTTAATCAAACTCTGTCACTGTTTATACAATAGATGAAGAAAACTCTTAGACAGAAAAAGAGGAAAAATCATAAAAAATCATCAATCAAGAATAAGGACAAAATGGTTCAAATGGACAAAGATGTTATAGTCTGTTCCAAATGTATTGGTCATGGTCATGGTCATCACATATCCATGTGTCCCAACAAGGACTATTGTGAGAAAACTAAGGCCTGGATGGCAACCTTAGACTATTGTCTCGAGGATGAATCACCCAATTCAGTTCTTCTCACATATGTTGATAATGAACAAGTTCATGATTCAAACAATGTTAGCAAATCCACATTGGAAAATTCACCTTCCACAAAAGAGAGAATCGATCTCTTGAGTGAGGAAATTCTTTCAGTGAAGGCTGAATTCCAACAAAAAAGGGACATGTGGACTAAAAGAATTGAGAATCTGGAATGTGAACTGGAGAAGTTGAAGCAGGAACAAAGATGCTTGTGTCATCTGATGAAATCAACTGTTCGAAAAAAGAAGAAACGGTCTCGACCGAAAAACTCTTGTAAGAACAGCAAATACCTCTTGTCGTATAACTCTCACACACTTAAACAAGAGAAGTTTAAGACTAGGAGTAAGAAGATGATATGCGAACCTCCAAGGTCCTTGAATAAAAATCATACTTATCCAAAGGATAAATCTGTTATAAAGTCTAACTCTTTTACAACTATATTTCATAAACAGGAAAAATTCCAAAAAAGGGAGATGTATGAACTCTCAAGAGAAGTGAACAGGGAAATTTACAAACTAAGAGGAACGGTCAACAGGTTTAGGAAGAGAATACGTGAGGATAAGGTAACAGACTCATCTCCTGTCTCTCAGACCCTTGTCAAGGTAAGTAGAAGATCTAGACTAAATAAGTTTGCTCCTAAAAAGCCACCTGATCCTTCACTAAGTGGAGGAAGTTGTCACATACAATAATTCTCTTGTTGGTTCTTATCCTTCCCTTGGATGAGAATCAGAACTAAAAAGGGAATAAAATTTCAAATTCTATATGATCTGTGTACTTAATAATAAATTGTAGATGGTAGAGTTTCACTCCCTAAAACAATCTATGTCAAATCAAGACTGATACTCCTTGTGCTCTAAATTTAGTTATTGAGCTTAGGAAGAAAATTGTTATGACACATGATCATGTGAGGTTGACAAACTTGTGTCAAATACCGTAAGTCTAGGGCAAAGGCTTTAATGGGAACTTATCTGTAAACTCAAAGATATATCTGAATTCTCTAAGTTTGGTAACCTAGTTTGCCAAAAAAAAAAAGAAGGTTATTTCTTTTTCAGAAACCATTTTAGGTTCGGGAATACCTCATGTCTTCTTCAAGCTTCTCAAGCAAGGAGGATGAAGTCTGGACTGTGCAACTTCCAACAAGGAAAATCAGGTTTGAGTCATCAGATAGTAATTATTGTCAAGGAAAGGGTGAATCTACACTTAGTGACAATCAACCTAGATCTCAGTTTGATGAATTATCTCTCAAACTGAATCTTGTTTTAGAACAAGTTCAAGCACTAAGCTCTGAACTACAAGTCTCCACAAAAAGGAAGAGAAAATAGAACTGGTTGAATCCAGATAGGATCTTATTGAAGAGGAACTTGATGACTACATAAACTATGAAAATAGTCTGGGAATCTTAGAGTAAAATTCTTCTAGATCATTTTTGTTTTTGTCTATAAAACTTATTTTGAGGATTTTATTCTTGAGAAGGATAATTAGGGTTTGGTATAGCAAAGATTGTGATTACACATAGCTATTTCCAACGTTTTTTCATCTTGCATGTTTTTAGATTTATTTCTTTAAATTCTAGAGTTGTTGGAAGATGAACTTGTAGTATGTAATCATTATTGGTTTAATTATTGCAAAAAAATTTATGACATATTTGTGCCTTTACGTTCTCGTGAATCGAGTTAATATTTCATATATGCTCAGAAGTTAAATCTATTATGTTTTTATAAACGGAAAATAGAACAAACTCTTTGATATTTTTCTCGCAGTATTGATCTTCTTGTGATCACACTTTTGTTTTATTACTGCTTGACACACTCCGTAAGATTCTATTATGTTGAGTAAAATCGAGTAAAATTGTCTCGTTGTTCGTCACTGACCTTGAGATTAATTTATGTCGATCCTATGGATACAAATCCTTGTGATTTGTTAATGTCCGCCAAAATCCTTCTTTTTGATGAAAGTAAGGTCACTCATGTTGTTCTCTTGAGAATAACATTTAATGGGGGAGAGTTCTTAAATGAACTTGTGTTTAATTGCTATATCTTCGTGGGGAGTGTGGCTGTGAAATTATAAAGGGGATGCTTGTATCTTTTTAATCTCCTAGGATGAGCGCTAAGAATTTATTAATATGTGATATCATCTAAATAAGTTGATATGAGGAGTTGCATTTTAACCATGTTATTATGTAGTATCTCCGTCTTCCTTAAAACTTGAGATATCTTTTGGTTGTACTCGTTATGATCCTGCGATTTTCGTACCTTTGTTAATTTTATTGACAAAAAGGGGGAGAATTATTTAGTAGTTTCATACTACATACATGGTTTACGGATCATTATGTAAGGGGGAGTGGATCATTTAAGCTATTGCTAGAGCATAGTATTACTTAAGAGTAGAGATACAATTGAACTTTGGAGAGAAGATAATAATACTATGTTTCTGTATAACAACAATTGAGAATATTTGTTTTCAAAAGTTGTTATCGCTATGGAATCAGTTCTTCAACAACAACGGTGCTGAGTTGAACACGTTGAAAATCATTGCAACTTGAAATGAAGAGTTAAAGGAGAGTTGGAGTAACCAAGGAAATCAAGAAGATATGGTGGATCGAGGAGTTTTTCGAAAACTTTATTTTTGTTATCCATATGTATTAATAGTTTTGTCACTAAAATTGACAAAGAGGGAGATTGTTAGAGCATTGCTCGGTCGAACTCACAAGTGTTTTTATATCAAACTTGTTGTAAAATTTAGTTTTCAAAACTATATCTTGATTTCTAGTCTACAATTAGTTAAATCTCGATCTAGGATAGTGTAGTTGAGAAAAGAGCCAGTCATTATTTGCGTTCTACCGTTTGAAGGCGAAGATCAACCGAAGATTTTGGAGAACTTCATCAACAAAGGGTAAGTGAAGACTGAACCACCTATTTCTCAACTTATATTCACTTCTCTATCCTTGATACGATTGCCGCATAACTAATTAGACTAGCTTGCTAGACAAGAATTTCGAGTCGAGAACTAAATATTTAGTTTACGAATTTCTCGAAATATAATGACTAAGTTTAATGAACATTTATTCATACTTGATCAATTTCGGTGGAGAACAATTTTATTCGGAACCAAATCATGATTCAAGTTAATCATTCAAATATAGCCTGGAACAGTGATATGTGTCATTGATGTTATTCAGGAATATTTTGAAATGATTTAGAGAAATATAGAACTACTATATTCAGAATACAAGACAGTGTTATCAGTCTTACCGGTTGAGAAAAATTTATTGTACACATAGCGGAGTAGCTATATATCGACTTTCATATTTGTGTGATACGCATACTTGTATGCATATCATGGAAAAATATAATTGTTTCGTGATCCGGATAGGTATGTATATTCGTATACAAACCATTTTGGAACTTTGGTAAGGGAACTGGGTTAAAGTATCAAACCGGTATGCGAGCCAATACAATTCTACGTTCTAGAACCAGTTTAGTACCCAAACCGGTACTAAAACTGAAATGTTCTGTGAACTCTAGAACCAGTAAAAGTCTTAAGTTTGCAAACCGGTACGTGAACTAAAAAGTTCTGTATACTCCGGAACTTTTAATTACATAAAAGTTTGCAAACCTGTACGTGAACTGAGAAGTTCTGTGGACTCCGAAACTCTGTAATTTCTTATAAGATTGCATACCGTTCCGCGTACTGTGACTCAGCCGACTCACGAACGGTTGAAGTATTTGTACCTTGTACATTTACAAACTATGTCGATTTTGATTCAATTGCGATTAAATTATTTCTATGAGATGATTTGCATTTGATCAATTCTCTAATTAACGCTAGACTCATTTGATCACATAATTGTGACTCAAGATTTATGTCTTTGTGATCATGAAAATGAGTATTGAGTTTTAAGTTCAAATCGGCTAGTTTCGGCTAACCATGTTGGACATAGTATTTATACACGGTTCGGTTACGGTTTACCTAACCATAATGTATATCTTGTTTATATGAATAAGATTCAAAGCTTTCATCTAACGGTGAATATTGTTTGCTTGGTTCCAAAGCTATCTTATCTTAAACCTAAAACAACCTAGGCTTTGAAGTCTACATAAGGGGAACTCTTGGCAACTGGGATCTTTGAATCCTGACACTATTTTTTGGTATGTCCTAGTTGTATCTAGAGTCGTCCTCTACAGAAACCCTTTTAGGGTTTAGCGACTATAAAGACTTCATTGGGATTTGTGAAGCCAGGTCCAGTTATCTTTTATCTTGATAACTCGAGTATCCTGATCTTGATTTTTTGTGGAGCTTGCTCCATCAATCAAGATAGATAGTAATCACAAAGTTCTCTTCGTCTCAGACTTTTTGGTTCTGCAAGTTTTATACTTGTGAGGTGGATAATAATCCCGGCTGCACTTCCGGTTGCATAAGTCCAGATTTAAGGATACCCAGACTTCGGTCAAAGTTGCTATCGATTTCCATCACCTGGATCTTTCGTTTGATCATCCGTGTAGATTATAAATCTGGAAATCAATTATAGGCTTAATCTATGGGATGCAGATTTGGTTTAAAGTCTTCAATTGAGTTGAAACAACTCTTAGTTGGTGTGACTCCTTCTAAGGGAATCAATTGCCCAGAGTCTTGCTGTACCTGAATCAGTGGGAGACTGAGTTCGGGCTCAACTACATTCCAGACTGAAGTTAATTGGTAGTATGCTAGTGTCTGTAGCGGCTTAATACAGTTTGGTGTTTAATCTGGACTAGGTCCCGGGGTTTTTCTGCATTTGCGGTTTCCTCGTTAACAAAATTTCTGGTGTATGTGTTATTTCTTTTTCCGCATTATATTGTTTATCTTTATAATTAAAATATCACAGGTTGTGCGTTGATCAATTAAAGTAGATACGTCCAACCTAGTTTGTTGGATAAGACTTGATTGATCCTTGGACATTGGTCTTTGGTACCGTCCAAGAACTCTCTTTGTAGTTAGGTTCACGGATTCAATTCTGTAAACGCTTTAACAACAAGAGAGAGAGAGAGATAACTCTAGACACTTTCCTTGATTGAGTTTTTACTTTCGGAGTTGTGTTGATTTTATCCATACACATTGCCTATGAAAAATTTGGTGGTGTATTTTGGTACCCCCAGTGTTTTCAAACTGTATATAAACTCAAGAAGGATCACTTTGTAATCCAAGACATATTAATCAGTCTAGCTTGATCAACAAGAATTATCGTTTTTATGTTCTCTCTACTACTTTCCTTTAGAACTCAACTGTGATAACCGACCTAGAGAGAGCTCTGTAATCACAAATTTAGCTAAGAACTAAGTAATCTACAGATGAAGATCGATAGTCAGATCAATTTAGAAGATATATCCAGATTAATAACCTCATCTCAATCTCGTGGAGGCATGTATTTCCATGATATGAAAATATGCATCTTCATTAGTGATGACTACGGCTGCATCATAATTTTGATTTTGCATCCTAATCTCATGCTAGATCATAATTTTGATACATAATTATCCTTTATCCGGGTGAAAAATGAAATTCCTATGAGAAATTTTCATAAAATATGATTATCTTGATCTCGAATCCTGAGTCCAAATGTTATTATTGATTATACATGTTTAATCTCTTCATCTCCATCTTAATCTAATAAAAAATCGACATGCAGTCATGATCATATCATTTCAAGATTAATCTGCATATAGATTATATAAATCGATTTCTAAAACAATCATTCTATCTACTTTATTTGATAAAATCATTTTGAGCATAATTTGCGTGAAGATAACTTAAAACCTCAAACTCTATCTGCATTAGATTCATGTAGATTTATCTGCATTTTATCCTTTATCTCAAATAAAAATTAACTAAGTTTGATGATAATTACTATCGTTATCTTTATATTCTTGTTATTTTGAAATCTTTAGTGCTTAATGCCTCATAGAATTGTCTCTTTTAACTTAAATTTTCATGAAATCATTTTGATTTTATCAAATCTAAACTAATCTAATCTTCATTATCATTATCTCACGTGTTAGTCATATAGATGTAAGTTGATTAATTAATATTGCATCTTTTAAGCATCATATATCTATTGGGTCCAAGAGCATAGCTTAGTGGTATCCCATCAACTCCAGTAAGGAGGAAGTCAGGGGTTCAATCCCCACCGTAGAGGTTTGTATTTAATTAGTTGCATATAAGGGTTTGGCGGGATTGGGTCTAGCAGTGGGGCTAGTCCAACTGGCTGGATTTGGGAAGGGGCCTGGGTCCGGCTTTAACCTATCAAAAAAAAACATCATATATCTATTTGTCATACTTTAACCGACATCACTCTAGAAGTTTCCAGATCTGACTAGCAAGAATCTTACTAAAATAAGAAATTTAAAGTTTCTGTATAATAATGCATCCTTCATCTAGATCTAGTGGAATATTGACAGATACAAAAATGTGTCTAATTTGTTTTAATATCTATCATTGTTAGTGCTCATTTTCGTACTTATTGTGGTATTTTATGTGTTTGTAAGTGTTTTGAAGAAATAAACATGTGTGGAAAATTGGCACCCAAAGTAATTGTTAAAGGCACCCCAAGTTGGATAAGAGCACCCCCAGTGTTAACAACACCCAAGAGATGGATAGGGGCAACCCTGTCTTCTTCACCTTCAAACTGATTTTGCCGGGGAATTTATTCTTCTTCTGTGAGAAATTCTGGAAGAATATATGACGAGATTTGAACGGAATTTTGCAAGGGAATAATTCGGTTATAACTTGTTTTGATGAAACAGGGATGATAGGTGAGTTAAATCGGGAAAAAACGAGTTTCCATATATATCTCATTGAAACAGGGAACTAAGATTTCCTCGGGGTTTTGTTTTCTGTTTACGTGGAAGTTAAGTCAGGATTGGGAGAAGATTTATTCTTGTAATATTCTGCGTTGTCAGATCACTTAGGGAAGATACGAACAACTCAGCAGACGCGTTGAAAATAAAGAAAATAATGAGAGAAGGTCGTAACTTGCAAAGGGAAAAAAAGGAAAAAATTAAGAGAATTTGGTGAGATATTTAGGGTTGTGGTGTATATATATGGGGTGTTCGAGTCACAGAAAATATAACCGCAGAGTTTGGGGACCGGCAGAGAAAAACAAAGAGGTTTCAGACTGCAGAGTCGTTTTCTGCAGAGGAAGAAGGAGAACGTTGGACGCTTAAGAAAAGTCGAAGAGACCGTGGCAAAATATACTGCAAAAGAGATTTGTCATTGTTCAATTTGTTGCTAAAGACTTTCAACAACTGATCTACATCTTTTTGCAACTGTTCCTTTATAACAGTCAATTTGTAACGCCAGTACAGCGTTGCAGATTCGTCTGTTTTATTCTTTTTGATTCTTTTCACCGTTGTAAATACTTTTTGATCCATGAATAATTATTTTGAGAGTGTTTTCGACATGAGGAGCTAAACCCCAACACTGGTATGACGGATGTAGCCATGAATAATTATCCATAGGGAGTTTGCTATCAACCCATGGAACATTCTTTCCTATGAGCAGTTCAGACAACTGATTCTTATTTGGTCTTTGACCTTCTGGTTGAGGAAAAACAAAATAATGATGTACAGACAGGTATAATAACTCAGCTATAACACCACGAGTAACCTCAATTATTTTTCCTTTGACCAAGGTCTTGAAACAGCAGTTGGTATTGTGAGGTTCATGAAGATTAGCATAAAATTCACAAGTCATCTAAGGATATGATTCTCACAAACCCTTATGAATATTACCCCACACAAACTGGTTCATGAACATATGAAAATCTGGTTCCTGAACTGACAGATCATATGCCCTTTCCGTGACAAAATGACCACTAGAGAATTTATTATATTTGTCCCTGACAGAAATGTTGATAAAACTAATTTGACGACTAGCATCAAAGTATGGTTGTTGAACGTCTATACCCAAATCATCATCAACAAATTCATCATCACTGTCAACTAACCTCCTATTTGAATTGGAATTGGTACCCGAACTCTCACCACGATTCAATCTTTTCCTAGAAGCCATAGAAATCAAGGAATGATAAAAAAAATTTACCAAGTACGTACACAATCGTTAATGGTGAAGCTCCGGAATAAGAGAATTTGAAGAGCCTTGTCGAAAGATTTCCTGTTACCAACAAAAGGGGACAAAGAACACTTGAAAAGACTAAGGTTCGAGAGTTCAAAAACTCTTGGGTTTTACTTTTCGTACTAGAACTGTAAGGAAGAAGAGGTGAAAAGAATGAAGTGAGGTCTTCCCCTTTTATATGAACCTTCATAACACGTTATGGTCTACGGTTCATACACGTAATGGTTACAAGACCAGGGTACTTAAACCATACGTGTGTGACAAGGACTCGTTTGTTTTTTGAAACATCATATTTTTATTAAGCAAATAAGAACAAGAGAGTTGGAGCAAAGATCAACAACTTTTTAACGAGCAACTCATTGTGAACACAAGAGAACAGTAGCCTTGTACACCATGACACCAAGAGAGAGTTTCTTTCCAACAACTCTTACAACTTCCAGTATTGAGAGAAACCCAAAAAACTGTTTTTACAAGTTTTTCAAAGAACTTAAAAAGAGCACAAGATAATTTGTGTTCCTGATTTCTTCGTTTACAACTTATAACACACAGTCTCTGTAGATAATGTTCAGTACTACACAGAGAAACTCTTTTAATCAAAAGAGACACTCTGGCATTCTAAGAGAAGAGGACAATACTATTATCTTGAGGAGGTGTATCAGGGTTTGATTGATGAACAGAGTCAATTTCAGAATAGGAACCGACTGATAGATGCGGTTTAGATACTTCTTGTATTATATCCAATTTGTCTGAGACACATGAGACAGAGGAATTACCCTTACTGATAAGAAGATCAATATCAACCTCAACATGAAAATTGTTCATCATAACTTTATCTAGCTTATCAAGAGATTCTTGCTCTTTTTGGAGATATAACTAAACATCGAGAGACAAGCTCTCAAGACTTTTTTCAATCCCTGAAAACACTTCTAGGGATTCTAAACCTGGTGGAGGTTTATATAGAATTTCTTCAACAGATTTTACTAAATCAGTCATGGAAGAGAATTCTGTGATCCCTGGATCTGGTGGTGCATTTATTGAGATAGCACTTCTGTCCATAGAGTCAGATCGCTACAAACAAAGACCTATGAGGTCTTAAACGTGTTTGCCTGCTCTGATACAAAATTGAAAAAGCGGGGGTAAAACAACCACACCCAATATTTCGCTTAGCAATCTGTATGGACTAACTCCAATATACTTTTAAGAGAATCAACTAGATAGTCAGACTCAATCTTAAGAAAAGTATATCAAAGAGTTATATCTCAATTTCTCAATTCAATCCGCAATCATTCAAATAGGAATTTGCGAGCCCGATTGAATATAAGAAATAACTTGGACGGTATCAAAAACCAATATAGAAGTGTCAATCAATTTAATCAACAACCAAAGGTTGGATTCACAATTGATTGAACTTACGCACAACCTGTGATATTTCAATTATATAAACAAATATAATGCGGAAAAGAAATAACACAGACACAAAAAATTTTGTAAACGAAGAAACTGCAAATACAGAAAAACCCCGGGACCTAGTCCAGATTTGAACACCACACTGTATTAAGCCGCTACAGACACTTGCCTACTCCAAGTTAACTTCGGACTAGAATGTAGTTGACCCCTAACTAATCTCACACTGATCAAGGTACAGTTGCGCTCCTTACGTCTCTGAATCCCAGCTGGACTCTACGCACTTGATTCCCTTAGCTGATCTCACCCACAACTAAGAGTTGCTACGACCTAAAGTCGAAGACTTGATAAACAAATCTGTCTCACATAAAGAAAAGTTTATTGAATGGATAAACCTATCTCCCACAGATAAACCTATGAGTTTTGTTCCGTCTTTTGATAAATCAAGGTGAATAGGAACCAATTGATATACCGGACTTACATTCCCGAAGAACAGCTTAGAAATGTCAATCACCTCACAATAATATTAATCAAATGGTAGCGACACAAGATATTGTGGAATCATAAACGATGAGACGAAGATGTTTGTGACTACTTTTTATCTTGCCTATTAAAGATTAAATCTCAAGCAAATCTTAGAGAAGATAGTACTCAATCACGATAGAACACGGGGAGTTTGCTTTCAACCCATGGAACATTCTTTCCTGGGAGCAGTTCAGACAACTGATTCTTATTTGGTCTTTGACCTTCTGGTTGAGGAACAACAAAAGAATGATGTAAAGGCAAGTTTAATAACTTAGCTATAAAACCATGGTTAACCTCAATTATTGTTCCTTTGACCAAGGTCTTGAAACAGCAGTTGGTATTGTTGGGTGCATGAAGATTAGCATAAAATTAACAGGTAATCTCAGGATATGATTCTACCAAACCCTTATGAATATCACCCCACACAAACTGGTTCATGAACATATGAAAATCTGGTTCCTGAACTGACCGATCATATGCTCTTTCCATGACAAAATGACTACTAGAGAATTTATTATATTTGTCCCTGACAGAAATGTTGATAAAACTAATTTGACGACTAGCATCAAAGTATGGTTGTTGAACGTATACACCCAAATCATCATCAACAAATTCATCATAACTATCAACCACCCTCCTATTTGAATTGGAATTGGTACCCGAACTCTCACCACGATTCAATCTTTTTCTAGAAGCCATAGAAATCAAGGAATGATAAAAAAAAACTTACCAAGTACGTGAACAGTCGTTAAAGGTGAAGCTCCGGAACAAGAGAATTTGAAGAGCCTTGTCGAAATATTTCCTGTTATTAACACAAGGGGACAAAGAACACTTGAAAAGATTAAGGTTCGAGAGTTCACAAACTCTTGGGTTTTCCTTTTCGTACTCGAACTGTATGGAAGAAGAGGTTAAAAGAATGAAGTGAGGTATTCCCCTTTTATATGTCACATGGTGGTATATGAACCGTCATAACACGTTCTGGTCCACGGTTCATACACGTAATGGTTACAAGACCATGGTACTTGAACCATACGTGTGTGACAAGGACTCGTATATTTTTTGAAACATCATATTTTTATTAAGCAAATATGAACAAGAGAGTTGGAGCAAAGCTCAACAACTTTTTAACGAGCAACTCATTGTGAACACAAGAGAACAGTAGCCTTGTACACCATGACACCAAGAGAGAGTTTCTTTCCAACAACTCTTACAACTTCCAGTATTGAGAGAAACCCAAAAAACTGTTTTTACAAGTTTTTCAAAGAACTTAAAAAGAGCACAAGATAATTTGTGTTCCTGATTTCTTCGTTTACAACTTATAACACACAGTCTTTGCAGATAATGTTCAGTACTGCACGGAGAAACTCTTTTAATCAAAAGAGACACTCTTACATTCTAAGAGAAGAGGGCAATACTATTATCTTGAGGAGGTGTATCAGGGTTTGACTTATGAACAGAGTCAAATTCAGAATAGGAACCGACTGATAGATGCGGTTTAGATACTTCTTGTATTATATTCAATTTGTCTGAGACATGATAGACAGAGGAATTACCCTTACTGATAAGAAGATCAATATCAACCTCAACATGAAAATTATTCATCATAACTTGATTTAGCTTATCAAGAGATTTTTGCTCTTTCTGGAGATATAACTCAACATCAAGAGACAAGCTCTCAAGACTTTTTTCAAGCCCTGAAAACACTTCTAGGGATTCTAAACCTGGTGGAGGTTTATATAGAATTTCTTCTACAGATTTTACTAAATCAGTCATGGAAGAGAATTCTGTGATCCCTGGATCTGGTGGTGCATTTATTGAGATAGCACTTCTGTCCATAGAGTCAGATCGCCACAAACACAGACTTATGAGGTCTTAAACGTGTTTTCCTTCTCTGATAAAAAATTAAAAAAGCGGGGGTCAAACGACCACACCCAATATTTCGCTTAGTAATCTGTATGGACTAACTCCAATATACTTTTAAGAGAATCAACTAGACAGTCAGACTCAATCTTAATAAAAGTATATCAAAGAGTTATATCTCAATTTCTCAATTCAATCCGCAATCAAACAAATAGGAATTTGAGAGCCCGATTGAATATAAGAAATAACTTGGACGGTATCAAAAACCAATATCCAAGTGTCAATCAATTTAATCAACAACCAAAGGTTGGATTCACAATTGATTGAACTTACGGACAACCTGTGATATTTCAATTATATAAACAAATATAATGCGGAAAAGAAATAACAAAGACACCATAAATTTTATAAACGAAGAAACCACAAATGCAGAAAAACCCCGGGACCTAGTCTAGATTTGAACACCACACTGTATTAAGCCACTACAGACACTAGCCTACTCCAAGTTAACTTTGGACTTGAATGTAGTTGAGACCTAACCAATCTCACACTAATCAAGGTACAGTTGCGCTCCTTACGTCTCTGAATCCCAGTAGGACTCGACGCATTTGATTCCCTTAGCTGATCTCACCCACAACTAAGAGTTGCTACAACCCAAAGTCGAAGACTTGATAAACCAATCTGTCCCACACAAAAATTCTATTGAATAGATAAATCTGTCTCCCATAGATAAACCTATGAGTTTTTTTACGTCTTTTGATAAATCAAGGTGAACAGGAACCAAATGATATACCGGACTTATATTCCCAAAGAATAACCTAGAAATATCAATCACCTCACAATAATCTTAATCGTATGGTAGCGAAACAAGATATTGTGGAATCACAAACGATGAGACGAAGATGTTTGTGACTACTTTTTATCTTGCCTATCGGAGATTAAATCTCGAGCAAATCGTAGAGAATATAGTACTCAATCATGATAGAAAACAGCAAGATCAGAACACGCAACTACAGAGAAAATAGTTGGGTCTGGCTTCACAATCCCAATGAAGTCTTTAAGTCGTTAACCTACAGGGTTTCGTGAAAAACCTAAGGTTTAAGGAGAATTGACTCTGGTCGCAACTTGTATCACACATGAGGTGTGAGGATTAGGTTTCCCAGTTGCTATAGTTTTTCTTTATATAGTCTCCAAATCAGGGTTTGCAATCAATGTTACCTTGGTAACAAAGCATTCAATATTCACCGTTAGATGAAAACCTGATTAGACTCAAGCTAATATCTTTAAACTGTTAGATCGAACTTAACTTGTTACACACAAATAAAAAGTGACTTCATTTAGATATGAGTAACCGTACCTAAACGCTTGCACCTTTGTTGACTCAACAATAGTTAACCGAAGTTAGCCATATGAACACTTTCATATCAACCTTATTCATCTTAACCATAACTAGTTCAAATGACTCAAATGAAACTAGTTCTAGAGTTTTTCAATTGTTTATATTCTCATAGAAGTATATAAGACACAATTGAAGCAAAATCAATTTTGATTCACTCGAATATAGTCATGAACATTATAGCCACTGTTTGCAAAAGAATGCATTCCTTATTATATAAATGTATTAGTTTATGAAAAAACCGATTTTAGAACATTATCCACTCAGGTATGCAAACGGGTACGCATACCTACATGGCCGGACTAAGTTTTGGTTCGCCAGTACGCGAACTGGTACGCATACCTTCCAAACTCAGAAAAAAAATTTCCGGCACTGAACCTCACGCCAGTACGCATACCAGTATGCGTACAAGGTTCCCGGACCTGATTAAATCAAGCAGTACGCATACGGGTATGCATACCATGGTTCCCGGACTTGGATTACATATATGCAAGTACGCATACTATGCTTATATCCAATTGTTCTAAACTCTCATTTCAATCATCGAAACATTCTTGGAAGATGACAATAGCTGTCTCACACAAATTGTTAGCTTCAAAGCAATTTTCAAGTGATCGAATAATCAATATGAAACATTCCGAGTCTACATCAAATGACTGTCTCACACAAATCATGTAAGATGTTACCAGGCGATTTTCACATGATCATCTTTTGACTTTCGTCAAGAATATAAGATGAACTTGGTTAAAGCGAAAGCTTACCAACACATATTTCGAGAAATATGTAAGCGAGTTAAACTCAACTCGAAATATCAAATGTGTATAATTGAAGTCTATATAGCTATACGACTTTTGTCTCAAATAAGAGATAGAGTAGATATACTTTTGAGTGATAGATGAGTTCAAGTCTCCACATACCTTTTGTTGATGAAGTTCCACAAGCTCCCCTTTGTAGTTCTTCGTCTTCATTCGATGAACGTCGTGAAGTCTAATGCTCAACTACACTTTCTATCCTAATCCGATACTTAGCTATAAGTAGACTAGAAATCAAGACTTATAATTTTGACAACTAAACTTGACAACATTCTTGAGATAGCAACGCTTGCGAGTTCGACCGAGCAGTGCTCTAACACGCATGAATGAGTTTTATGGTGTAATCCTGAGTCCCAGTCTCTAGCAATATTGTTATCAGCCTATGCATATTTTCTAGTTTAATTAAAAAATAGGTCTAAAATCAATCTCCACAAGTCTGAGTTGAAAGAACTTTTATTACCATTTTACAGAAACTTTCAAAATCACATCAAATATCAATTATCTAAACTCAAAAAGCATAAAATATACATGATTCGCAAATACGAACCAGCTTAATTTGTGAATCTTTCTCTTTTCGGAAAGAAAAAATAATCTCCGATATAAAAGATTGATTATCAACCGCCAGATCTGAAATATCACGTGTTATTTGTCATCTTGTGTAGAACAAGAAATATGAAAACTCCAATACCAAGAAGAGTTTTACCACCTCGACATGGTAATCCATTTGTTGTTTTGGTTGGGCCAGTTGTTACACCACAGTAAGAGAAAGTAAATCTCCCACGAGCTCCGCTGGTCACAACAATGCCAATTATGCAAATACCGCACGACATGTTTCAAGAGCTGTTAACGTCGATTAATACTAATTGAAAGAGTCAATCAAATGACTCCGCCAACACCGATTACAACAGTTCTAGCTATTACTATAACTCAACCATCTTCAGCAAATAACATATCTCAGCAACCAACTACATCTTCACTGAATAGCTGGCAAGAGCAACTGAGAAAACAGTTCAGAAACTACAACTCGATGGCCAGTCAGTGCTTATCTATTTCAAAAGATGAAATCTAGGAGTTAAGTCAAATTATTACTTTAAACACAGTCCAAGAGTCAGTTGATTCTAAGATGGAGAATATGTTTAAGGAACAACAAGACTGGTTTAAATTGTTGATCAATAGGCCAAAGTTTGATCCTACATACACTTTTAAAGATGGCGCACTCTCAAAATAAATGAGAGAGTGTAAACTGCAAGAAAAGTTCCACCTCCCTTCAGATGCTTCAAAGGAGATATGATCCAAACGAGCACATGTTTCACTATGAGCAGCAAATGTCTCTATATCTCGAGAATATTCTGACATTGGCATGCTTTTTCCCGAGTAGTCTAGGAGATGATGCCTTAACTTGGTTTCGATGTATACCATCGAACTTAATATAGACGTTCCTGAACATCAAAGAATTGTTCATACAAAATTACTCATGCAACATGAGACAAGATGATGTGCTTGAAGGTGTTTCCAGAGTTACCCAACAGGAAGATGAAAGCTTCACAGACTTTCTCAGAAGGTTTAAAGCTGGAGCATCACCTGTTGAGAAGACACAAGAGAAATCTGGGATTCCTTCACTGGGTCATTCATGTATTCTCTTGAAGAGGTTTACAAAAAAAAGTACGCAAATGTGTTAGGAGAGAAATGACAACCTGACAACACCTACGGCTACGACCTCAGAGTACAAAGTCTATTCAGCTGAACCATCTACTGGTACTAAAAGACCACATTCGCCAAAGTCTCCTAAAAAGACTTCATAAAAGGTAAAATTTAAAGCAGAGTCAGATGCAAAGTGGTGGGAGGAAAGTGAGAATTTCACAAAGGTAAACTCAACTTATGAGGTTATACTGCAATTCACTAAGAATAAGTCGTATTTCCTGACACCTCAAAAGATGAGAAATAAGCCGAAATGAAATACTTACTATGCCAATCATGAAGCTTATGGGCATCACACTAATCACTGCAGAAACTTAATTAGATTCATTGATAATTTGGTCAAGGAAGGTTATCCGAAGAATTCATCTCAAAGGATCAAACTCCAACAAATACAAATGAGTTAAAAGAGTATGTCTATATGATACACTCTGTAGCTCGATCATGGGATAATTTATAGCTCGACCCAACTGATTAGAAAACAAAACTCTTCGAGATAAATGTCACTTGTTTACATCTGACCTCTAAAGGTTTACTGTTGCCACCTGATGATATTAGGGTCACTGCTAAGGACCTAGTTGGAATAACTTTTCCATATTTCGACGCCTTGGTAGTTGAACTGATTATTGAAGGATGGGACTGCAGGAAGATACTAATCGACCAGGGATCGAATTGTGACATTATCTATCTCTAAGCAGCTGAAAAAATGAATCTTTCCTAATGGGTGAAGTAACTCTTACTGTAGAAGTTGGTCTGATAAAGACTAATGTGGCTTTCTTAGTTCTGAATACCAGACCACCTTACAATGTGATCTTGGGAAGAAATTGGCTACATGAAATGTAAGCAGTACCATCCACCTATCATCAAAAGCTTAAGTTTAAGACTAGCACTAGAGAATATGTGGTTCGAGGTAACCAAGCCGTTTCAAAGGAATTGGTAGTACTATCTTTATCTCGGCAAGAAGATCCATATGGAGGTCAACATGGATAGTAATTAAAGCTATCAGGCAAAAAGGCTAAAATGCAGAAGCAGATAGCTGAACTACACTAATTGGTAGCCAAACCAAAATGGGTTTTGTATACAAATCCTGAAACTGAAAAAGAACTGCCAGAAGTTCCAGATCGAGAATTCAAAGCTGAGGTCGTGGAACTCTTGGAGGAAATTAACTTACAGACCGATGATGAAAAGAAAATCACCTTCATTGAAAATGATCCACCACAAGCTCAGAAGCAAGACATAATCGAGTTGCTGAAATAGAATATCAATATATTTGCTTGGAATATGCCTGACATGCAAGGTATCGACCCATCTATAATTCATTCTTTGAATATCGATTCATCCTTTAATCCTATAATGCAAAAGAGAAGTTAAATAACAGATAATCAATACAATGCAGTCAATGTTGATATCGAACGCATGTTGGAAGCAAAAGTTATCAGGGAATGTCAATACCCAATTTGGATTTCTAACATTGTGGTTATAATGAAAACAAATAAGAAAGAGAGTCTGCAACTACTTCACCAACTTAAATAAGGCCTGCCTCAAGGATAACTTCTCTCTTCATGAAATGGATAGACTGGTGGAGTCAATCCAAGAGTATGGTTGTTTATCTTTCATGGATGGATATTATGGGTACAATCAGATACCTATAAATTCTACTGATGAAGAACATACTGCTTTCATAATTGACAGATGATTGTACTGTTTCAAGGTCATGTTATTTGGTCTAAAGAATGCTGGCTCGACCTACCAAAGGCTAGTCAGTAAGATATTTAAAGATCTCATATGGGAGACAATATAATGTTATGTGGATGACATGATGGTCAAGATCTTAAAATAAGTTGATCACCATCGCGACTTCCTGAAAACTTTCTCTGTCCTGACACACTATATGATAAAAGTGAATCCATTTAAGTGTGCTTTTTGAGTTCAAAGTAGAAAATTCATGGGCTTGATGGTAACAAGAAATTCCATTGAGTTTGATCTACTGAAGATTCGATTTATAACTTAAATGTTACCTCAGTCTGCAAAAAAGGATGTTCAGCAGTTGACTGGAAAGTTAGTAGCTTTAAATTATTTTATCGCCAAGAAGCAAGATTTTGAGTGGGACCTCGAGTATCAAACAACTTTTAACCAGATTAAATCTTACCTCTCATATTCTCTAATTCTCTTTCCACCAGTACCAGGCAAAGAACTTTATCTTTATATAACTCATGCTTCACTAGTTGTGAGTTTTGTACCGGTGCGAATTGAAGAGAACAAGTAAAATCCAACATATTTCATCAGCAAGTCAATGACACCACCTGAATCCAGGTATTCTCAATTAGAAAAAGTGATCTTCGCTATCTATTTCTCTTTTGTCAAGCTCAAACTATACTTATCGAGATGGAAAGTGAATGTAGTCACAAAATACCCAGTCGGGAATGTGCTCTCAAAAGAAAACAAAACTGGCAGATTATCTAAATTGCAGTTCATCTAAATCAATTTGGGCTGAACTATATGCGTAGAAAGGCAATCAAAGGCTAAGCTTTAGCAGATTTTTCAGTAGATTTCCCAGTTGAAGATTCAGTTTTAGATCTCACGTTCTGTGAAGAACATTTGGAAATACTTCCTGAGCCTGAGCCAGTAATACAACCCAACTATGATGATTCATATTTGAATACCCTTGGTTTATGGAAAATATTCATAGATGGAATTTTGATTGAACAAGGAGGTGGAGCTGGAGTGTGATAATCACACCAGAAAACAACTTCATCGAATATTCTTATATCTTGGATTTCAGCCCAACTAATAACCAAGCTTAGTATGAAGCATTGCTACAAGGACTTCTAGCTGAAAAAAGTCTTAATCTTAAGGAGTTCATTCTTTATACTGACTCTCAACTAACTTCAAATAGTTGGGAGGTCAGTTCGAAACTAGAGATACTATTATGATAAAATATAGAGATCTGGTAAATAAGTTGTTTGAGATCTTCGACAAAGTAAGCATCAGAAAAGTATAAAGAAGTAAATTTATACATGCATATGCATTGGCAATCGTGGGATCTTCAATACTTGGAGCTTCCAGAAGAAAAAAAATCAATGTTGGAGTCCTAGAGGCACTGGAAATCTCCAAAATGGTAAGTGTTGAAACACAAATCTAGAGATCAAATCTAACTCAAGCTGATATAAATAAGTCGTGGATGAAAGATATTTACACTTAGCTGAAATCCAAGCTGCTTCCAACTGACTGACTGGAAGCAAGGAAAGAAGTCACAAAATCTGCAAGATACCAGCTAGTAAATGATGATTTGTATAGAAAATCCTATATGTGACCTCTGCTAAGATGTGTAACAAAGCAGCAAGGCAAACAAATAATGGATGAAATTCATTCATGATATTGTAGAAAGCAGGAAAGCGATCTATGACAGATAAAACAAGGTCTCAGGGATACTTCTAGCCAAACATGGATGATACTGCAAATCTGATTAAGTAGACCTATAGCAAGTGCCAAAGATAATATCGAACTCGGTCCTTATCTAAATAGTAATAACTCTTACCGAAAATGAATATGAGCTCATATGAAATATCTGCAATGACTCATGAAGTCAAGATCTGAACTTTATGTGCAGATATGATAATAATATTCTTGCACCAGCTGAAATACGGCACAATGTGCTAGCTTCATGGCAATGGGTGCTTGATATCGTGGGACTGTTTACAACGGTAACATATCTATGCTCATAGCTCGAGAAAAAATAATATATCCCATTTGCTAGAAAAAGCAACACCTAGAATCTAACTCAACTGAATAAAGCAGGCTCCAAGTGGAAGAAGATTTTTGTAAGTGGCTACTGATTATTTTTCAAAATGGGTTGAAGCAAAAGCTGTAGTAACAACTACTGATAAGGATTTAACAAAAATAATCTGGGAGCATATTATTTGCAGATTTGGTATGTTAATGGCACTGGTAGCAAACAACGGATCACAATTTAAGTCCAAAGACCTTGAGATATTTTGCAGAAGAGAAAATATACAACAAAAGTATAATTCTGAACTCTATGCCTAATTATATATCTTTGAGATAATATCTTAAACTTTAAACTCTGAGATCAAACCTGTGAACTCATATCTTTGAACTTTAAAAATAAAAAGAGATTTATCTCTAAAATTTTGTCTGACTGTGAACTCTATAAGTCAGTAACTGAAAATGATATCTGATAATAAATCAGATTCAGCACTCCTTACTATCCACAAGGGAATGGTCAAGAAGATATCTCAAACAAAACTTTGCAGGCAAATATTAAGAAAAAGGTGAATGCAGCAAAAGGCATGTGGGCTGATATTCTATGCTATGGGCATACAGGTCGACAAAGAGAATATCAACACTAGATTTACCTTTCTCCTTAGCTTTTGGCATGGAAGCAGTGCTCCCAACTGAACTGAAGTTTCCAATTGCATGAACTTTAGCAGCGGATTCAAACATGAATGAGGAGCTACTCTTCAGAACTTTGGATAAAGTAGATATCAAACGAGAAAGAGCTCTGATTCAGCTCAATAAGCATCTGAAGAAAATGCAAAAAACCAGAAAGTTGCAAAACCGAGAGAGTTCCAGACTGGTGATCTTATACTAAGAGAAGTACTACCAAGCAGTGATGTGGTTATAGAAGTGGTAAATAAAGATTCAATTCTCGGACTTGTTAAGATTTGATTTCAGACTTAATTTTAAATTAAACTAACAACTATATACAAGGTGATAACAATATGCAGAGAAACTTGGACTCAGGATTTCACCATTAATCAAAATCAAGTGATGCATATATTGATTCTTCGCAACTATAGCTCTTTTATGGATTCTATTTCTTTGCCAAAGGTTGATTTCGAGAATATTAATTGTAAATTATGAGCATGACGCATCAAAAGTACTAAGACTAAGCATACATCATCAAATAAGATTACAACTAATAAATGAAAATCATAAATCAATTAAAATAAGTGCAAAAAGTCATAAAGAATCAATTATAGTTACCAAACAATTGTGAAATAAGGCTTTCTCCGTCATCCCAGTGTTAGGGTTTAGCTCCTCATGTTGAAAACACTCTAAAAAACACAGTGAGTTTGCAATGCTTTACGGGTATTAGAGAGTCGACTGTCACAAAAACACAGTTGCAGAAGGTCTTTTGCAAGCACTGATAGAAAACAATAATTCTCTTCTGCCGTTGTATACACCACGGTTTTTGCGCAGAAGTGTTCTTGAGAATGACACTCTTCTTCCGTAGTCTGCAACTCCTCGTCTTCTTCAGCAACAGGTGCTGCAATTCGTCGTCTCTACTCTGTAGCATCTCTGGTGGCTCTGCAGCTACCCCTAACCCTCCATGAACCTCTTTGGGACTCGGAACAACCTTTAAATACATACAAGGTCCCAAAATCCCGAGAATAACTCTCTTTTCCTTTCACAAAAAGTCATGGATATTTTTCGTCTCTTTCACGCGTTTCCTAAATTAAATAAACTCTTCATGTATTAAGAGAAAGAAATCCTCGGCTATTATGGAAAGTGTACCCTGTAAATAACAACAATATCTCCCCCTAAATCTTCACGTATCTTCCTAAATATAAAAACCAACTCCATAACATTCTCTTCCCTGTTTTATCATCAAACTCAATGATCTAACCTAAGTTGATCAAATCAAACTCCTATATCAACTCTGTTTAGCTCTTACAAGTCCATCCCAACAAAATTTGGCGATTGAATCTCCATAAAGCACGCCCAAAAATCAAACCCTAGTTCTGCTTCATCGCTTGCTACTTTTCCCGCCAAAATCTTGAGTTTGAAATGGGGAAGAAGATGGTGTCCCCCTATCTAGTTCCGGTGTCCCTTTAGCACATGTCGTGGGGTGGAAATAGTCATTTTTGGGGTGCAAATAGTAAAATTCATGGATATCTTTAACACTTTTATGGGGTGCCTTTAGTAGTCTTCTCCGGGGTGCAAAATATTACTTTTTGAGCCAATTTTCCCACAAGAGTTTATTTCTCCAAAAAAACACCTACATGCATATAAAACACCATAATAAGTACAAAAATGAGCAGTAACAATATATAAAATTGAGACAAATCATACAAAAAAATGTGTCTGTCAAGCAGGTCGGAATACAAGTTAGGGAAACTAGCAGCTACCTAGGAATGATTATTTGTTATCTCTGACAAGATAGGTTAAGGTTCTAACTGATTAAAAAACTTGTTGGGGTAAGAGCTCAGATACCCATACAATGTGTCACATCTTAAGAAGTATTATCAGTAGAATTGTAACTGCAAAATGCAGGAAAATAAAAGCTTAAAAGCTCACTATCTGTAAAAAAAAAAAAAAAAAAAATCGTCTGAAATGCGATCTGAAATATTAATCTCAAAACTTTTATCTGCAATTTTATATCTATAGCTCTGAACTGACAATGTTAGGAACCTGGTGAAGTGAGTAACATTTGCTATAACTTTAAACTGGCAGTGTTAGGAAATATGGTGAAGCGACTAACACTCACTATATCTCTATCTGAAAATTTAAACCTGCGGATCGAACGGTTAATGTCAAGATCAAGCTAGTCAATATCAGTTATACCGGCCGATATCATAGGTGTTTATCGTGTATCGGAAAAAACCTTTGATATCTAAAATATCAGCGCTACAAGTAGTGAACGATAAAAATGCTCATATCGGCTGGTACAAACCGATGTATCGGGTTCACTGATACACTGATAATATTGGTAAAGGAAATTGGTAGAATAAAGTATTTAGATATGAAAATATGTAAACAAAACCCTTTATCATATTAATCTTCTTCTTTTATACCCTTGAAAACTCAATCCCTCCAGTAAATAATTTTCCTACTATTTTTTTTTCTTAATGAATTTCTTATCCTTGAAACAACTATGGTTCTTTATTGCTCGTTCTCTTTCTTCTGAAGATTTATCAGATGAGAATTCTTTGGGTTAGTACCAAAGACAGGGTCATCTAAAATAGGAGTAATAAACATGGGATAAAAAGTGGAATGAGATTGAATTTTTACTATGAAGCTTTTGATCTTGAGAATTAATGCATCATATGACACCCGAGTTTTTTTTTTTTTTGAGAGCAAAAGGGCAAATTTTATAAAAGACAAAACTTCATCAAAACGATGAAAGATAGTGAAAGACAAAGAGTGCTAAGCTACATGTTGGTAATTACGGCATCCCATATGACACCAAAGTTTTTAAATTGAAACATTTATAAATATTTAAAATTTTAGTCATAATGATGTACCGCTGATAAAAACCGATATAATCTTTTGTATAGGTGTATCGGTCCCATCCGATACGATACCCATACACAATATTAACTACTTTGGTCAAGAAATTTGGCAGTGTAGCCAAATGCTCACCAAAACCCTCTGAAATATTTATTCTCGAAATGTTGATTTTAAAGGAGTACTTGGTCATAGTCTTATAGTTAAAGGAAGCCAAAGACATACTATAAAGAGCAAAAGAGTATAAAACTGATCCTAGTGGAGAGCATGTTGCCACCAAGATCCGTACCAGTATCAAGTCGATGCAGAATGGTAGCCCTAGACAGGTGCCTCAAAATAAGACACGACAAGATCCGCTATAATGATGAAACCTACATCACTAGTGATTAGGTAACAAACTCATACTACCCACTATCTTAACGACGATAAAAGAAATAAAGATAAGCGAACTCAACGAACTATCTGAGCAATCTAAGATATTTTATGCGATCTAAGTTATCTCAGATATTTAAGTTATATGAACTATCAAACTCACTGGAAATATCCTGGTCGAGAATCTAATATGAAGGTCAGTTCTAAGAGCAAAGCTCAACCTAAGAAATTATTCAGGTCGATAAAACATTCAATTGTCAGAAGACAAAGAATAAATGGACTAAGTCAAATAGCACAAACTGGAAGACAAAAGTCCAACTTTAGCAGGTCTAAAGACTAAGGTTAAATAACCCAGGTCGAGAGAGCTGAAAGACTAAAAAGGTAAAACGAGACCACAGTCATACTCAAAAAAGTCAAGTGACTAACTTATATACTTCAATATTATGGATCGAACCCCAAACTCTGAAATTTCCCTAAGTTTAAAAGGGAGGAGTAACAAAAAAGAGTGCAAATGTTAATACAAAATAAACATAAAAACTCCGTAAAATAAAGATGAAATTTCATTAAAAAGAAAGCTATTACAAGGTTTTACAACCTAATCTGGGAAGGCTATCATTAATACCTGGTTTCTTGGCTCTAGAAGGAGATGTGAGCCTATCACATCTGACAGTATGAGTCTCATCTATAACTCTAGCCGAGAAAACTTGATTGAGAATTGGAGTATACGAAGGTCTGGGCACATCAATTGCTACAGAACTTCTAGCAATTTCAGCTTCCAGAGTAGCAAATTGTTCTCTGGCTAATCTGATAGACCCATCTAGAACTCTATTTCTATCTAAAGTTGTGGAAATTTGAGCCTTAACAGCCACAAGCTCTTGGTTAATCTCTTATTCCCTACATGAACTTGAGGAAAATGTATTTTTCTGCATGACTCTAGCCTTGCAGATCTCCACATCTAACTATCTATTATCGAGCTTAAGAATAGCAATGCGATCATCTTTCTTATCAAGCTTTCCTAATTAGAGATATTCCGATCTTCTTGTACCAATAGGAATGAAGCAAGAGCCATCTGAGGATCCGAAATAGATTTTTCTCAACCTTCAGGAGTTTGTTGATTATATAATCTATTTAGCTCATGGAGAGCAACTTCCAGATTATTATTTATGGACTCAACACGACCAACCAAATTTTCTAAAGCAACAGTATTCTGGAAAAAATGTTGAAGTTTATAAGATAATCTTAAATATATATATACATGTTGTATACCTGAGCATGTCTCTTACTAATCCCGACCTTGTCTTTAGCAAAGCTCTGAATATTAAGCATAAGGACATCGTCCAATCCAGAAAGAATTATAAGCAGCTAGAATGGAAGCTCTGCACTCTCCTGGTAAATATAATCCATGTCATTAAAGTATTCAAAAAAATGATCATCGAACCTTTTTCGACCGACTAAATCAATAGAATATTTAGCAACTTCAAATCTGGGATCTCTAGAAAAGCCATAAACTTGAAAGAAGCCGCCGAGATGAGTTGGTTTAGGCCTCTCTGGCTTGTTATTTGAGGTCCAACACCGTCACCTTGGTAAGAGGAATGGTATCCAGAATATATGGGTTATCAAATTGAATCTGAATAATACAATGAGGAATACCACCTCACCCCCCACCCTTACCTCAACAACAACCTCCACCTTTACCTGGAGCTCGACTACCAGAACCTGGGACGGAAGAATTACTTCCAGAAACACCAACTTGAGCTCCAGATGTATTACCTCTTAATTTAGCTCTTCTATGATCTAGAGTAAAATTATTTTTTGAATCATGATGAGGTTCAACATCTATTTGGATGCAAAAAAACATCATCAACTTGAGTCCTGGCTCTAATAAAATTAACCAGGTCAAAATCCTTTACTTTAGGATCTTTAATATGAGTTATTTCAATCATCCTCTTTAAGACAAACTTATTATCCAGAGAATCCAATTTCTTTATGTGACCTAAATTGACACAAAATAATTGCAGCTCGTTCAAAATGGCTTGAGGAAGCCTAAAATCTTTAGGACCTGCAAGTCAAGAAGCATCAAAAATATTTTAAATTGGGTAATTAAACTAAATTTTTTAACTTAGAATATGATTAACCATATGAAGCTCTTATGGGTTAAGGAAGAAGGGTTGAAAAACTTTCTAAGACAAGGTCTTATCTCAAAATTATGTGGAAACTCCCAATTCCAGACAAAAAACACAAGATTGATTCTGTTATTAACACCGTAATCGGATGCATAAGTTGGTTCACCAGTGGCAAAGATTTCAAGCCCGAGAGATTCACCAGATGATCTTCTATAAAAATACTTGAGCAATGAATAACCTCCATGTCTACCATTGTGCTTCAAAGTACATATTTGAAAAAGCTATAAAGTTTTTGTTTTAGTTTTACCGTTGGTTTTCGGTTTTACCATTATTTTGTTAGTTTCATGTAATTGACAGTTAAAATAAGAAAATACACAAAAAAAATGAAAGATTAAAATTTAGTTACACATAAAATTACTGTAGTTACCTAAAATCGGTGAGAGGCTAAAATGGGATTCTAGGGTTTCTGAAAGTGAGTTACGGGAGGTTGAGAACGAATAGTCTTCGCTTAAACCACGCACAGTGGCCGTTCAAAGGCTGCTTCAGTCACAGGGAAGAGGTTAGGGATGGTCGTAGGGAGGGAAGCAGATAAAGAGAGATCAGAGAATTCTAGGATTTGAAGAAGAATTTCTCTGAGAGGTTGTCAGAAAGTTGTTCTTAGCTTGGAGAAATAGAGGACCTATTTATAAGTGAATTCTCTAATCTCGGGTCGGTGAAGATAAGGATTGCTTGTCGTGCCGTGTGGAGCAATTATCCCATCTCTTCAGGAATAGATAGAGATAAACTAGGTTTAGTTTATCTCATTATTATTCCACCGCCTTTACTCTCTTCTGCGGTGAGAAATAGGTCGGGTATTTCCAAAATGTGCCGTAGACCGCCAGACCAAAACCCTAATTGATATCCCCCCATTTGTGTGAAGCTGAGTCATCCTTTGTGATGATGTGTTGAGAGAGAGAAATATTCTATTTAGCCTAGTTGGCCAAGATAGAGAGATACTCTCTGATTTGTGAGAATGACTAGGATGAGTCACGTGAAAGGGCATGAAATGCCTCAGAAATCGTGTGTAGAGTGTCAGAGGAGTTGAGGTTGAGCTCCCTCTCTCCATGGCCGATCACATATGTCACGTGGAGACCGTATTATTACTTGTGGGTCCCTTTGTTGAGCATGTGGAGATCAAGAGAAGTTATACACGGTTTTGGATAAATGTGTACAGTTCGGACCTAATTTACTAGCCGTGGGTGTGTCTGAGATGCTGAGAAAGAGGCATGAGGCCTAGATGAGGCTTGTGCCTAAGTCTTGTACTTGCATAAGACTCTTCTGACGAGATGGCTCAGCTCGGATGAGGCCACCTGAGATTTAGCCTACGCAACTGAGGTTGTCTGAGATTTGGCCGACGCGTCTGGAGCTGTCAGAGATTTGGCTGATGTGTCTAGAGCCTTCTGAGATTTGACTGATGGGTTTAAGACCGTCTGATATTAGCTGATGGGTTTAAGATCGTATGATATTTAACTGACGGATTTGAGACCGTCAGAGATTTGGATGACGGGTTTGAGATCGTCTGATATTAGCTGACGGGTTTGAGACCGTCAGAGATTTGGCCAATGGGATGGAGTCTGTTCAAGACTTGGCAAACACGATGAAATCTCTCCGAAGTCAGCTGGGACATGTTTGGGAGAGAAAAGAAGGCTTGCACGCCTGATAATGTTTCTGCGAGACTTCGACTCACTTGTCTTTGACCAGCGTATCTTGCAGAGATATGCTAGGAATAAATTGTGTCCGTATTTATGGAGCAGACATGACCAGTGTATCTCGGAAGGATGTTTTAGGAGTTTTTCGAAAGGGCCCAGAGGCAGAATAACCAGCGTATCTCGCGGGGATGTCCTAGGAATTATTCTGAAGCCTCGGTAAGTCGAGTCAGAGCCTAAAGTAGACATGACCAGTGTATCTCGCGATGATGTAATAGGAATCATTCCTTGATCTCACATAGGATGAGTCGTGCTTACAGGAGACATGTATGTCTCCGCTCTGGGTCATAAGTCCGCCGGAGATGTTTTTACGCATCTATAGAGCCTACATTACCAGTATTATCTCGTCGAGGATGTATACTAGGAATCATGGCATCACAATCAGTTGATCTCGCGAAGACATGCTGGAATTGTGGTTGTTCTGGTTCATAAGTCCACCGGGGACGTTCTATGCTCTACAGAACCTACGTGACCAGCAGTATCTCGTCGAGTATGTGCGCTAGGAATCACGGCATCACTACTAGCAGTGTCTCGTGGGGACGTATACTAGAAATTGTGGCTATGGATACCTTGAGGACCAAGGGCTTAATCTCTCATTGAGAGTTGAGTTTCGTTTGTGATCTTGAAATGGCATTTTTGCCCCGTATCTAAATTTCACCATCTACATTAAGTCCCCTACTCAGATTAAAACCTTGATTGTTCTATGATGAGTATATAGATGGTTATGAATCGTTCAGGCGCGAAATTACAATCCACTTGCGGAGTTCCCGAATTGGTGCTCAACCTTCGATTGTTATGGCTCTGATCATGGAATCGACTCTGGACTTGGGAACCTCTTGGGATTCTATGTTGGGAGGCGTTAATGGCATGGTAATGGAGTCTTGATGAGATAAATTCCCGTCTTGATCGAATGGAATTGTTAATGACAGTTTACTTGGCCAAAACCCTAATTTTCTTTCTTTGTGCATCCTTGAGCTTCCGAATTTCTACAGGTGAATATGTGCGGAAGAGAGAGTTCTGAAAACTTCTTATCTGGCCGTGATCTTGATGAATAGCCATGAGAGAAGATAGATACTTCTTTCTGAGTTGCAGAGTCCTTATCCCATACGAATTCTGAGTTTAGACTCGTACTACACTAAAACCCTGATTCCTCTTTTGTTTGTGTCTGACTCCTTCAGATACTCTGGAGAGACTTGACGAGGCTTGGTGGGCATGCATATGTATTGATGGGTTAGTACCTTGTGTGATGAGAGCTCGTTCTCCTTTATACAAATCAAACACCCTTTTCCGAGAGAAAATACTTATTTTTGAAGCCAAGGGTATTTTCGTCAAAAACCAATATGAGCCCGATTTTTCTGTCATGAGAAAATCCTTGAGATTCCTTAGGCATAGTCACGTCCTGAGAGAGGGAGGGAGGCACGTGCATGGTCTTGCTTTTTGGAAATTATGAACTCGAACTTCCCTGTTTGAGTTAGATTCCCTTTATTTTCTCTGAAATTCTGTTTTTCTATATTCTGTTTCAATCCCCTTGTTCTTCAAACACTTAGAGAACTCAATATTCACGTGTATAAGTCCTTTGGAATGAGTAACTGAGAGCTTGGTCGGTTTCTGGTTGTATTAGGGCCTTCTTCTTTCAAAATACTCAAAATTATGAGATAAGGGTATTTTGGTAAAAATCCATTATGAAATCGTTTTTATTGAAGACTGATGAGATAAAAGGGGTTCAAATAGGTGTAGAGAACCATCCAAGAGAATGGGGAGAGGCTCAGCCCCCTCTCTTTTAGAATAAATCCCTTTTTCGTCAAATTCTTGAAATTAGGACTATTTTCGTCAAAACCCTAATTCTCTTCGACTTTGGTCCCTCTGAAAAAATTCCGAGAGAATAAATGATGTCCCACTGTCCTAGGAGCGCATTCATATGCATGGTAGAGGCTTGGACACGTTCTTGAGAGGTTTTGGAAGAAGGGAAACCTAGGTTTCCTTATTTGAGTCAAATTCCTTTTGCTTTTGCTTGATGGCTTCACTTTTGAGCTAGGATTGAAAAGAGACTATTTTCCAAATATTTTGGGCGTGCACTAGGTATGGAGGTCGGTCCATTCTTCTTTCACACGTTCTGTTTGTATTAGGACTCTTCGTTAGGGTGTTCGTCGGAAAACTTCAGTTTTGAGAAACTTGCGTAAAATGGCTGTAAACTTTTCATATGGACTCCAATTTGAGTCCCCGACACCAACTTTGAAAGATAATAGGATAATATTTCTAATCAAAAAGAACGAATCGATTCCGAGTTTATTTGGTCAATCAAATCCGAGTATACTTTTGACTTCAGAAATCCCGTTTAAAAATTTCAGGAGTTTTCAGATTGCACTTACTTTGGTCTTGGGACGACATATCTTAGCAAGCTTGTCCGTTTGATACGCAATTTTTATATGTTGTATCAGATACATAGGGGAACATATTTGCTCAAGAGAGTACCCAAAAATTCCTTATGGATTATCACCAGTTAGCACGTCTTCACGTCGTTGTGTATAGCAATCCTAATTGTAAGAGGAATCCTTGCGTTCCTTGAACTATTAGCATGTCCCGACGCCTCAAGCATGACCCTTGGAGTATTATGAATTCATTACCCTTCCTTAGATTAAAATAGTTCGTGATTTTTGCCTCCCCGTGTCAGAGACATGCCCATCCTTTGATTTTACGTTTATACCCTTTGTTGTGAAGAAAACGCATTTTTCCTTGATCCTTTGTGAAATTATGGACCCAAACAAATCCGCGAGTGTCCAATGAGATGTGAGATGAATTTATTGATAAGGACACGACTCTAGGCATGAGGTTAGGCTTGAAGGTATTAGGAGAGGACAAGGCTTGAAGGTATTGGATGAGAAAAACTTTAAGGGATTGTATGAGGACAAGGTTTTAGGCGGGAAGGTCGATCCTCATATAGAGCAAAAACTAGTCGTGTGTTGTTGCTCCCTTGATTTTAACTTATGTAATTTGATCCATGTAGCCTTGTTTGATCTTTTCTTTGTTTGTAGATCTCACAGACACTTCTCAGAAGACCCATGTTGAAGACAGAACGATTGAGCTTATATTTAACAGGGGCTTGAGTGTAAGGTAGTCCCCTATTGTTATGAACGGCCTTGCTTCGTAGATCTTGGCAACTTTATGAACACCGTGAGAATCTTAGCTTCAATATGAGGCGGTTGCAAGAATGACTCAATTCTGCCAGGGTCCGTCGGAGTGAGTTGAGTTCAGAGAGGTTTTTAATCTGGAGGTATTTATGGTAGATGAAGAACTGGAACATGCTAAGCAGGTGGCTCGAGATGCGAAGGCCAAAGTGAAGCAGCTAAACATGAATCAAGAGATTTTCTCTAGGGGGCTCTGTCAGATGATTTTCTTCAGTTGATATTTTCTCTCATTGAACCTTTCCCGTATGCATCTAGTAAAGGAATGGGACCCTCATGAGTTCGAACTTGACGCAAACCCTGGATTGCTCCGTCGGGTATGCGAGTAGGTGAAAACCTTAAGTTAAATTCGTAATAGAAGTTCCTCCCTTGCACGGCCTTCACTCCAGAGGCTGTAGAAACTTCGTTTGACGTCCAATTTCAGTGGTTGACCCCAACTATCGAACAGAAAAGACCTGCCTTTCAACTATTATAGTAAAATTAGTATTTGGAGCTTGTGTTTCCGGTGATAAATCCACGTGAAGTTAAACTATGGAATTCAGAGATTTTCAATAGCAATTTCTTCAAGTGTTTTGATGATATCTCTTGGACCATATTTCGAAACATCATTCCCCTTTTATTCAGAAATAACTTTAGTTTTCTCATCAAGCTCTAATTATTCAGACAATAACTTAGAGCTTTCCCTTTAGACAAGACAAACACTAGGTTAGTTAGCTAGTTTTTCTTGTCAAGGTATTCGATTAGACTTGAATAACCGAATCCTCCAATTTGATAAGTCTAACTAAGATCAGAATTAACTTAGTTTCTCTTATCCGTAATCAATTGGACTAAACAAATGATCCCATATTTTGTTAAGCCACAAACAATAGATACAAACCAAAATAAATTGACTTGCACAATTATTTTCTTAACCGGAAGCAATTGAACAAACATAAACATTACAACACCGCAATTACACCGAATTTCGTTAAGCAAAAACACTTGATACCCAACATTAAAGAAGATACCGATCAATAAGCCAAATAAATTGACACGGTTTTTCTTAACCGGAAACAATTGAATCACATAAACATCCATACACACACAATGGTACATATCAATTGTACCGAAATTTTGTTAAGCAAAAGCAAAATATATGCAATATAAACAGGCTTTTCTTAAAAGGGAAAACTATTAACTAACAGATTCGTTACCTCAATTTCCGCAGCCACATCTCCCCAGAAAGATATATCATTAAGCGCAACTTCAAATAAGAACTCTCCCCCCAGTGTGTTGTCATCCTCTCGCAAGAACAAAATAACAACAACAAAAGCAACCTTTACCAGAAAAAGGTTGAATCGGTTTTAACTAATGCGTGCCAATAGCAAAAGTTGAAAACCCGAAACACATATGTTATGTTAAACACAACTTATGTAAACATAAATTGATATCAACATTGTGACTTTTCACATATGAGTTTCAATGGTTAGCTATTCAGGCTTAGCAAGGGTCTTGTGCAAGTAACTGGAACATCCGCAACCTGCAAAAGAATCATACACTTATAAATGGTAAAGAAGGAACCAAAAGGGATTCACACCTGAAGTATTACTCAACAGTATTATTGCACTAACCAGTGAAAACCTATTCAGAGTAATGGTTAGCAGACGCTACCTTTAAGAGAATATCTCCGTGCTTTTCCCTTGCAATCCCCACACAAAATATTGTGCCAGGAATTCGCCATAAGAACAAGGTTGGAGCCCAAAATTTCCTGTAGACATGAAAATAATAATCACTTATTAGCTGGTACTAATTTTCAAAGAAGATGCAACAATATCTATAGTAAGCAAGACCTAAATGCTTCAGCTATATCAGACTAGTTGTCATTGCTTGAAAATGTCCAACTGATAGCCGACAATGCTCCACCTGTAGGTTGAAAATAAAATAGTGTGCTCAACTAAAATTTCTTTTTAAGAATTAACTAGTTATGATTGTCTAGAAGAACCTTTTAGTTCGTAAAGAAATCTGCAGTCTCTCTATACTTGGCCTACAAATTAATATTAGTAATGACAATCGAAAAAAGAAGCTGGGTTTTGCAAACTAATCCAATTCCAGTTTTGTTTACCTGGAACACAACTCCAAAAGAACCTGTCCCAAAAACACGTTCTGCTATGTAATTAATATTCTTCCAAGTAAACATTTCAGAGATACTAACTTACGCATCACATAATTATGCCAAGCACTAACAACATTTCAGCCTCCATCCGCTTCAATTGACTGTTTTTACCACCAACTGTGGTTACATGCCCCGCTTCAGTATCAACACCATCAATTAATTCTGGTTCACTATCCTGCAAAGGAGAAATTAAAATGCCATTACATTTCAAAGACGCACTATAAAACATCTTATGCTTGAGTATATGTAGCAGAAAGAAATGGAAACGCACCCTAAATACAACCACCATTACAAATTAACTATCACTTGTTGCCTGTAGACTGAAGCCAAAAAAACCATCCATGAAAATATTCCAAGAACTTAGCGCATAGCAATAGACATTTCCATCTCAAAAAAAGATTTGTACTAAGAAATTCACTTACTTTGGTCATCATCCTCTTCCAATATCTGGTCCCTTTGTATTTATATCAAGCATCTCTTTTGCAAGCCAGTCAACAGAACTTGTGGAGTTCTTAAAGGTGGTAATTGTCCTGAAATTGCCTATACCACCGTGAATCAAACTTGTAGACCCCTTCTCGAGGATCTAACAATTGTCACCCACTTGATGGTAAATTTTTATTCTGCCTTCCATCGAATCAAGGTGCATACTCTTCCTGGATAAATAATAATCTATGTCAAAAACATATACCTCATTTGAACATCAAACTTTAGGCATTCAAAAAACATCAGTAATATTTTCATGGGATTGTGAATAGTTTTCACTTAGTAATATGGAACAAAAAACTGAAAAACAATAATAAAAAAATCCTATTTGATAAAACTAAATGTTTACGGTTCAAGACAAATTTTAAACTCCGTCACCATGATTATCAAACAAATCTACAATTGCTTTAAGATTTGGGGATTAACTTACCCACAAACTAATATAATTGAACAAGAACAACATAGATTACCTGAAAAGAGATCCATATTCTAAATACAAATCAAACCCCTCATCTGTGACAATCAATCAATTCTCTAATTATGAAAACGGGTTTCCATCTTTCCATAAATCTTCTCTCGTTTCCTTTTTCTCAATTACAAAACTCTGACTTCAGAAAATCAAAACCAGATGAACTATTTTAGGAGAATCCTAGATTGAAGTGATCAAATCATCTCAACCCTAAGTTTTCTGCCTACTCTGTAAATAAAAATCCTAGAGTGAGATTTTCTTGAATGGAAGAACATAAAAATTACGAGAGTAAATGGAGAAGTTAGGTTAGCTAATGCAAATGAGGGGGAGTGGTTTGTCGCTTTGGTTTCACTTTTTATTTTCAGTCGGATCGTGGGTCATGGCATACAGTAGTTACAATAACAAAGCCTTGTAATTTGGCAGGAAATACGAGCCTTAGCAAAAAGTCCAGGTACCCACGAGCCACAGCTTATTGTATCCCGACTAGAGACCCACATTAGTCCAAAGTCCAAGCATCGTCCATGAATCCTAGTACTAGGAGCTAGATAGTTCCTCACCAATTAAACCTAATGGCTTCCAAAAATGTAATTCTCCGTCAAACCTGACGATTAAATTGGTAGCTTCATGTCTCATATTCCATAAGTCATGGCCCACAAACCAGAAAACAAATTAGTCTTTACATTTGAATAGTATAGTATGTCTGAGATTACCAAGAAAACAAATGAACATGAAAATGTTTGAACTAAGATATTGAATCTCATATAGCAAACAGTAATGCGCTTCAAAGGTTATTAAAGGATAAAAGCTCTAGTGATATGTAGGATTATGTGTATTAACACAAAACTAACTCATCGCTGAAAGTACGGCAATACAGCGACCTAAATGAAATATGTCCCTAAAATTGCCATTTAACGACCATTAATATTGTCGGTAAAATACATTTTTGGCGATAGTAAAATTTAGGTCGTTGATAATATAATTTAGCTATAACATCAAATTTGGTCACTGTATATATGATTTGGCGACCAACTTAGCTACGGATTTTTCAACCTGTCGGTGAAACTGTTATTTTGCGACATAAATTTTGATCGTCGTTGTTTATTATATACAGCGACAAAATATCATATGTCGCTAGGAATTTGGTCGTTGATGCCCTTTTTTCTTGTAGTGAACCTTTGCCAGAGAAAGGTTGAATCGGTTTTAACTAATGCGTTCCAATAGCAAAAGTTGAAAACCCGAAACACATATGTTATGCTAAACACAACTCATGTAAACACAAATTGATTCAACATATTGTGACTTTTCACATATGAGTTTCAATCGGAACACCTTCTGATCCTTTGATAAAGCCTACCAACATGGGCTAGAACTTAATCCCACTAAATCAAAAAGCTACACAAATCATAAAGGTAACACCATATGAGATCGAATATTTAGGTTAATAAAATATCAGATATCTCATAAACCGAAAACACATAGCAAAATATAAACATTCATTCACAAGCTATGTAATTGGTAACTATCAGATGAAACAAAAATTATAAAATAATAATTTTATTCATAATAATAATTGATAGTTTTATTCAAAGTGGACCTTATACAATTCTTGAAGTAAATCAAAACATTGATGTTTACTTTCTGATTAGATCTTATTCATCTTTGTTTTCCTCAGTCTCCATGATTTCATCAAGATTTTCTTCAAACATTTCCATAGTGGCAGAGTGAAATCTAATCATTTGAAGATCATGAAAATCTCTATAGGATGCCCAACATACAACATGAAAAATGATTTCCTTGTGGGCAATTGAGGATAGTTCTTTCAGGAGTTATTTTCTTCCAATTAACTCAAGAACTCCTTCACGAAGACTGGTTGCCCTAACTTCCGTAAGGGAGAGCATAATCTGATATGAACATAATTCATAACAAAGTTCGAATCTTCCCTTATTTGAGGTATCCAGAACACCTTCTACTTGTTGAACACAGTATTCTCCAACAAATTCACTGTAAACTTTCTCATTCTTAATGAATAGAATTACATGAAGTTTTCTAGTTAAAACATCTTGAAATCTACAAGAGTATATCAGATTTGATATAACATTCTTTAGGTCTTTCATAGTTCTTCCGAGGAAATCATGAAAGATCCGAACGTAAGTTGGGTTCTTATAAGACTTTGACCTCTTATAAAAAGAAACTTTTTATTCGAATTAATTGTAGATTTTTTCGGAAATCTTTATTAAGAGGGAACAAATAAAATTACCCATATTGTTCAAACAAATCCCTAAAACACAAAATAGTGTGTGGGTAAGAAGAAATTTGTTTTTAAGTAACAATGCATTATTTTTGACTGTTTTTCCTCTTCCATTTCTGGAGATATGATATATCATCATATTCAACAATTTTTTCCGAATCTTTTCCTTTTAAAGGATAAGTAGCAAATCTTTCCCTTTTAAAGTCATTTTCTTTGTACCCATTTTTAGGTGACTTTAGAGCATAATGAACAGACCATGGACTAGTGTAGTAGTTCCTTTGTCTGTATATTGAGAAACATGGATCAAAATTCTTTATATGAAACGAAGCTTTTGCCAATTCCTTTGATACAAAATGAAGAGCGTTTTGCATCCTGCAAATCTTAAATTTTCTTTGCAGATTTATTACCATAATAATAACAATGTTTAGTATTATAAAAATTATAATTTTTCTTGTTACCTTTCTGTGGATATTCTTGGGATGACCCTTTCCTTTTCTGCACTTTTGAAGGCTTTGATCTCTTCTCTTTTGCGAAAAAACTTTTCTTTAGTTCCTGATTTGATTGATCATCAATTGTTGGTTTGTCATCATTAGTTTCTCTACAACTACAATGAGTATCATTGACATTAGAGACCTCTGTTTGTGTAGAGAGACTAGAAGATTTGACAAATTTTATCTCTTTGTTATAGATTAAGGTATTACAACCTTCATATCCCAAGCCACGTGTATGATCATGACTTCTTCCTATTTCCAACAAATAAGATAAATGGTTTGTGCTATCATTAAGTTTTTTCAACTTAGAAATTTCTTCTTCTAATGATTTATTCTTATCAAGAGCAGAGTTGAGATTATCTTCTAAGTGCTTTATATGGGATAAAAAAGTATTCTCTTTCTCCTCGAAGCACTCTTGTTAAGAATTAGATCTTGTATTAGAATCAGAAAGTTCTTCCTCCAAAAGATGAATCTTTTTGAGACCTGCATCCCTTTCTTTCTCAGCATTCTCTGCCCGATCAAGTTCAACACATACTCTTTCTTCGAGACATAGTACTTGTTGAGAGAGTTTTTCTTTCAACAAATCATGCTCCTTACCAAGATTTTCATACATGGTAGTTACGAGTTGTTCACGTTCAAGTGCTGAAAGGAGTTCATTAGAGCAGTGAAGAAATTGTTTGCTTAACTTTTGCAGTTCAGAGGTTTTTACACTTGATCGTCCACCAGGAATTCCAAGCATGGAGCTCAGTAATATCTTGTCAGGATATATTCAACTGAGCAACATGAACTTGACGAGAGATCCTCTTTTGGGCACATATCTTGCAGTACATTAATTGAGTCTTTTGAATTTTTTCGCATTCACTTAGTCTTTGCTTGACCCATAATTTATAGGTTGGATCGCACCAAACACATATTGTTAGATCTTTTTGTGTTTGCCTGCCCTGATACCAATTAAAAAGACGAGTACCCAAATACATCACAATATTTTTGTTTCAACCTATAAGTCCTCTACCGAATATGATCTTCTATGGAAAGAGTCGATACAATACGAAAATTCGGTTCACACTTCGTGTGATTGTCTATGCATATGAGATCGAGACAATACTACAACAAAGTGTGTTACTTGATAATAGGTTCGGTAATAACCAAACTCTATAGGATCACTATCAAGTATTTATGGAGTTAACGTAAAGTGCAATTTACTTTAATTATAATAAAACAATTATAATGTGGAAAAGTAAAGTAAATGGCACAACAATATTTTTTTAACGAGGAAACTGCAAATGCAGAAAAACCTCGGGACCTAGTCCAGTTTTGAATACTCTCAGAATTAAGACGCTATACAAAATCTAATATCAACTTCGTATAGTTGAGACCAAGCAGACTATCCCTAGCTACTTAGTTCCCTCAGTATCCCTGCGCCTTCGACTTCTAGAGTCACGCACGTGAATAACAAGTCATTTGGATCGTATTCCAAATAGCAAATGAAGAATCTGTTTGGTAACCACTCTAATCAATCTTGCTACATGATATAGATGAGTCGTTGACAAAGGCTCTTCCGTTTAATCTAATAAACTCCTTTGTCTGGTTAGATCAATCTAACTTTAACTACCGAAATAGTCAAGTATAGTTTCGCACTCAATCAATATAGATCTCAAAGAGATATATATATATAGAGAATGCCGATCTCACGCAACTAATCAATCAGATCTATCAAATATAAACTGATTCTAGTTGGATCCCAACCAATCAAGATTTGTGCACTAAATCCACAAGATACGAAAACTAATAAGAAATCTTCTTCGTCTTCAAATATTCTTTTATCTTCAAAAACCTGCACAACACCACTTGAATCTCTTGTGATCAATCGCGCACAGAACGGAGTCTGTTAACAATGGATTATTACAAGATCTCTTTAGATCTAACAACAGTTCTAAAAATCCCGTCGATACTTTGATCTAGTATGAGTGAATCTTATATTAGAAGAGAAGATTCTCAAGCATAAACAAACTAGGTGCAATCAAAGTTTCAACAACCGTTAATCAATAAAATCAAATAGAAACCTAATAACACTGCAATTATCTAGTTTCCCACCAACGGTACTCGTAGAGCTTCTTGATCCCACAAAAGTCTTTAAACGAGCGGTCGTAAGAGATTTCACCTAATTAGGATACTTTCCTCTTCGAATAGATGGCTCCACCGTAAACAACAAGAAATGAAGTTTGCCTGGCTCTTAGTATAGTTTGATAGAAATGCAAACCAAGGTATTTACATACCAAGGATGTTTGGACACCAAGGGATTTCTAAAACCGAAAATATTCTCAAGATATGCAATGAATGCCAAAATTCGGTTTTCCTAATTCTAATAAATGCTTGTCCAATATTTCCAAAATCTCCAATTAGTAAATGCACATTACTAACTTTTATTTTCTAGAGCTATGCATTAATTACTGGTAATTAAAGCGTATAAAATCAAAAATCTCAATTAAAAGATTCTTAATTTAATTCGGCACAGGATCACCTTGAGTACCAAGGAATATCTTTGAACAATAAATGATAAGAGTTACTGCTCGTGTTCAAAGTATATTGACATCTTTTCACTGCAAATCCTTATTTCATATTTACATGGATTTGGTTTCTTGGAATCGGTTATACCACACTTCCAAACAAGTTTAGAATTGGTTTGCATGTATTCCAAGACTACTATGTGATTGGTCATACCAAATCACAATGGTTATTTGTGATCGGTCTTACCAAGTCACATACATGGGTTCGGATCGGTTATACCAATCACTAGGATCGGTTATACCTAAATATGGTACCTACTTGTGATCGGCCAAACCAGTCACTAGGATCGGTTACACCAATTACAAGGATCGGTTCCATCTACACATGGTATCTACTTGTGATCGGTCACACCAGTCACTAGGATCGGTTACACCAATTACAAGGATCGGTCACACAACACTTACGATCGGTCACACCAATTACTAGGATCGGTCACACCAGTTATAAAAATCGATCGTACCATTTCATGGTGATTATTTAGGATCGGTTACACCAATTACCAGGACCGGTCATACCAAATCATAAGTCTAGGCATTGTGATCAGTTATACCAAGATACATAACCTGAGTTAAGATCGGTTCTACCAACTCACACATATTGGTCATCCAAAGATATGCAATGAATAGCCGAACCAATAATCCTATTGATTTCCCTTTAGATTCACATAATCATAACAATATATACAAGATTATGTCGATGTCATATCTACGAAGTTCAAAAGATAAGCGTTATACTTCGTAGTTCTAATTCCTTAATACTATGATCATACTATTATGATCATGTCACATCACTAGAGTATTATATATAATATGTACAATATATACAGCTTCACAGTTATGTTTTCAATATAGCACGACTTGAAAGATACGTTAGGAATGAAACAGTTTAAGTCAATATTACTAACCTCAAGTGGAAGGATGATGTCATCGTTGTAGTTCGTTACTTCTTCACATTCTTCAGGTCTTCAGAGTAATACTTGTATGTCTCAATATTCCTAGACTTTCTAGTTTAACCTAAACGAAGTTGACTCTAGTATTTAATCAAGCGACTCTAGATGAGTTTTGATACTAAAATATGACAACCAAACTTGACATACCAATGCTTGGTGAGTTCAACCGAGCTATGCTCTAACAACTTTAGTGAAAATAGCTAGTTATAGTTGTACGTCAAGTAGTGGATTCTTTATCTAAACGGTTGACCTCACGAGTATCACTACAGATTTCTTTTCCCTTGATAGGTTCGAATGCGAAGATATTCTCGTTCTCCGTCTTGGGTGAACTGAGGTCCCATCGGAAAATGATAATGGATAATCATTGGTGTAGCCGAGATGGAGGCTCATCGAGACTTGGTCGTACAATTACTAGGACTCATCTTCTTTCTGAGGGGACGAGTGTTGAGATAACATATCGACCGGCGGCTTTGAATCTTCAGATAAGTATGAGCTTTGGCCGAGCAATATTTTAGAAGCTAGTCTCATCTTATACTTTGTCGCATCCCGGTCATGATCCTCTGAAACAGGAAAACGACAAGATGCATCTCGGCTGGCGATTTATGACCTTATGTGGCTCTATAACGCTTTTGTCTAGGTCACGAATTTTTCGGAACCTTTCCAAGTTTTCGCTAAGTTTATCCTGTAGACGACGAAAAGACAAATCCGATAGAAAAATAACTAGGTTAATCTGATACAGAATGAAAGAGTTATAAGTAAAATAGTAAAGTGAAGTAAACTTCCCGAGTCCCCTGTGATCAGGTTGAGGGCCCTTGACCTAAACGAATTTTGGAGCAAATATTCACCAGAATCTTCAAGTTTAGATCATCATCTGGTCCTGGAAAGAGATGGGGTCAGCTGGATGGTTGCTCCTTTACTCTGTTGCGTTCTTAATTAGTTACATCTTCTATGGTGAGGCCGATTGCGAACAGACTGGATCCCGTACGTGCTATTCCCAATAGTTTTAGTATTCCTTCTCTAGGGAACATGTACTCGATATAGATATCTTGGATCTATCCATACTGGTAACTTTAACATCGTTTTCAGATAAGTCTGTGTGTCGAATTGAGATTTTTCAAGATTTTGTTGAGTCTCCGGTAGTTCTATGATCTTTAGCCAATGTGTATAGGGTTGGTAGTAGTTTTTTTTTGGAAGTAGGTTAATGGGACATTTTATTATGCAGGAAGAGATCCATGTGTTATGGGACTCACTAACCTATTCACTAAGGTCAAACTCGGAAGAGAGAGAAAGTGATGGTAGGGATAACTCTCTCGACTAAGTTTGTAATAGATTTACAAAGACTGAATCAATGGAACAAGTTTGTGTCTTGATTGGTGGAATCGGCTTCCTTCCTAATATTGACCATGATTGAAATCTGTAACTGAGTGAACAACCTCCCACTATGGTTGCCAAAAATATAGTTACCTAAAATCGGTGAGAGGCTAAAGTGGGATTCTAGGTTTTCTGAAAGTGAGTTACGAGAGGTTGAGCACGAACAGTCTTCGCTTAAACCACGCACAGTGGCCGTTCAAAGGCTGCTTCAGTCACATGGAAGAGGTTAGGGCTGGTCGTAGGGAGGGAAGCAGAAAAAGAGAGATCAGAGAATTCTAGGGTTTGAAGAAGAATTGCTCTGAGAGGTTATCAGAAATTTGTTTTTAGCTTGGAGAAATAGAGGACCTATTTATAGGTGAATTCTCTAATCTCAGTTCGGTGAAGATAAGGATTGCTTTCCGTGCCATGGGGAGCAATTCTCCTGTCTCTTCAGGAATAGATAGAGATAAACTAGGTTGAGTTTATCTCATTATTCCACCGCCTTTACTCACTTCTGCGATGAGAAATAGGCCAAGTATTTCTCACACGTGCCGTAGACCGCCAGACCAAAACCCTAATTGATATCCCCCATTTGTGTGAAGCCGAGTCAGCCTTTGTGATGATGTGTTGAGAGAGAGAAATATTCTCTTTAGCTGAGTTGGCCAAGATAAAGAGATACTCTCTGATTTGTGAGAATGGCTAGGATGGGTCACGTGAAAAGGCATGGAATGCCTCAGAAGTCGTGTGTAGAGTGTTAGAGGAGCTAAGGTTGTGTTCCCTCTCTCCATGGCCGGTCACATATGTCACGTGGAGACCGGATTATCGCTTGTGGGTCCCTTTGTTGAGCATGTGTGGCTCAAGAGAAGTTATCCACGTTTTTGGATAAGCGTGTACAGTTCAAGCCCAATTTACTAGCCGTGAGTGTGTCTGAGATGCTGAGAAAGAGGCATGAGGCCTAGATGAGGCTTGTGCTTAAGTCTTGTACTTGCATAAAACTCTTCTAACGAGATGGCTCAGCTCGGATGAGGCCACCTTAGATTTAGCCTACGCAGCTGAGGCTTTCTGAGATTTGTTCGACACGTCTAGAGCTATCTGAGATTTGGCTGACACGTCTGGAGCCGTCTGAGATTTGGATGACACGTCTGGAGTCGTCTGAGATTTGGCTGACACGTCTGGAGCCGTCTGAGATTTGGCTGACGGGTCTGAGACCGTCTGATATTATATGTCGGGTTTGAGACCATCTGATATTTAGCTGACGGGTTTGAGACCGTCAGAGATTTGGCTGACGGGTTTTAGACTATCTGATATTAGCTGATAGGTTTGAGACCGTCAAAGATTTAGCTGATGGGTTTGAGACCGTCAGAGATTTGGCTGACGGGATTGACTCTGTTCAAGATTTGGCCAACACGATGAAATCTTTCTGAAGTCAGCTGGGACATGTTTGAGAGATAAAAGAAGGCTTGCACACCTGATAATGTCTTTGCGAGACTTCGGCTCGCTTGTCTTTGGCCAGCGTATCTTGCAGAGATATGCTATGAATCAATTATTTTAGTATTTATGGGGATGACATGACCACTGTATCTCAGAAGGATGTTCTAGGAGTCTGCCAAAAGGGACCAAAGGCAGAATAACCAGCGTATCTCGTGGGGATGTCCTAGGAATTATTCTGAAGCCTTGGTAAGTCGAGTCAGAGCCTAAAGTAGACATGACCAGTGTATCTAGCGATGTTAGTCATAATGATATACCGCTGATAAAAACCGATATAATCTTTTGTATAGGTGTATCGGTCCCAGCCGATACGATACCCATACACAATATTAACTACTTTTGTCAAGAAATTTGGCAGTTTAGCCAAATGCTCACCAAAACCCTCTGAAATATTTATTCTCGAAATGTTGATTTTAAAGGAGTACTTGGTCATAGTCTTATAGTTAAAGGAAGCCAAAGACATCCTATAAAGAGCAAAAGAGTATAAGACTGATCCTAGTGGAGAGCATGTTGCCACCAAGATCCGTACCAGTATCAAGTCGATGCAGAATGGTAGCCCTAGACAGGTGCCTCAAAATAAGACACGACAAGCGCCGCTATAGTGATGAAACTACATCACTAGTGATTAGGTAATGAACTCATACTACCCACTATCTTAACGACGATAAAAGAAATAAAGATAAGCGAACTCAACGAACTATCTGAGCAATCTAAGATATTTTATGCGATCTAAGTTATCTCAGATATTTAAGTTATATGAACTATCAAACTCACTGGAAATATCCTGGTCGAGAATCTAATATGAAGGTCAGATCTAAGAGCAAAGCTCAACCTAAGAAATTATTCAGGTCGATAAAACATTCAATTGTCAGAAGACAAAGAATAAATGGACTAAGTCAAATAGCACAAACTGGAAGACAAAAGTCCAACTTTAGCAGGTCTAAAGACTAAGGTTAAATAACCCAGATCGAGAGAGCTGAAAGACTAAAAAGGTCAAAAGAGACCACAGTCATACTCAAAAAAGTCAAGTGACTAACTTAGCTCATGGCGAGCAACTTCCAGATTATTATTTATGGACTCAGCACGACCAACCAAATTTTCTAAAGCAACAGTATTCTGGAAAAAATGTTGAAGTTTATAAGATAATCTTAAATATATATATACATGTTGTATACCTGAGCATGTCTCTTACTAATCCCGACCTTGTCTTTAGCAAAGCTCTGAATATTAAGCATAAGGACATCGTCCAATCCAGAAAGAATTATAAGCAGCTAGAATGGAAGCTCTGCACTCTCCTGGTAAATATAATCCATGTCATTAAAGTATTCGAAAAAATGACCATCGAACCTTTTTCGACCGACTAAATCAATAGAATATTTAGCAACTTCAAATCTGGGATCCTTAGAAAAGCCATAAACTTGAAAGAAGACGCCGAGATGAGTTGGTTTAGGCCTCTCTGGCTTGTTATTTGAGGTCCAACACCGTCACCTTGGTAAGAGGAATGGTATCCAGAATAAATGGGTTATCAAATTGAATCTGAATAATACCATAAGGAATACCACCTCACCCCCCACCCTTACCTCAACAACAACCTCCACCTTTACCTGGAGCTCGACTACCAGAACCTGGGACGGAAGAATTACTTCCAGAAACACCAACTTGAGCTCCAGATGTATTACCTCTTAATTTAGCTCTTCTATGATCTAGAGTAAAATTATTTTTTGAATCATGATGAGGTTCAACATCTATTTGGATGCAAAAAAACATCATCAACTTGAGTCCTGGCTCTAATAAAATTAACCAGGTCAAAATCCTTTACTTTAGGATCTTTAATATGAGTTATTTCAATCATCCTCTTTAAGACAAGCTTATTATCCAGAGAATCCAATTTCTTTATGTGACCTAAATTGACACAAAATAATTGCAGCTCGTTCAAAATGGCTTGAGGAAGCCTAAAATCTTTAGGACCTGCAAGTCAAGAAGCATCAAAAATATTTTAAATTGGGTAATTAAACTAAATTTTTTAACTTAGAATATGATTAACCATATGAAGCTCATATGGGTTAAGGAAGAAGGGTTGAAAAACTTTCTAAGACAAGGTCTTATCTCAAAATTATGTGGAAACTCCCAATTCCAGACAAAAAACACAAGATTGATTCTGTTATTAACACCGTAATCGGATGCATAAGTTGGTTCACCAGTGGCAAAGATTTCAAGCCCGAGAGATTCACCAGATGATCTTCTATAAAAATACTTGAGCAATGAATAACCTCCATGTCTACCATTGTGCTTCAAAGTACATATTTGAAAAAGCTATAAAGTTTTTGTTTTAGTTTTACCGTTGGTTTTCGATTTTACCATTATTTTGTTAGTTTCATGTAATTGACAGTTAAAATAAGAAAATACACAAAAAAAAATGAAAGATTAAAATTTAGTTACACATAAAATTACTGTAGTTACCTAAAATCGGTGAGAGGCTAAAATGGGATTCTAGGGTTTCTGAAAGTGAGTTACGGGAGGTTGAGAACGAATAGTCTTCGCTTAAACCACGCACAGTGGCCATTCAAAGGCTGCTTCAGTCACAGGGAAGAGGTTAGGGATGGTCGTAGGGAGGGAAGCAGATAAAGAGAGATCAGAGAATTCTAGGATTTGAAGAAGAATTGCTCTGAGAGGTTGTCAGAAAGTTGTTCTTAGCTTGGAGAAATAGAAGACCTATTTATAAGTGAATTCTCTAATCTTGGGTTGGTGAAGATAAGGATTGCTTGTCGTGCCGTGTGGAGAAATTCTCCCGTCTCTTCAGGAATAGATAGGGATAAACTAAGTTTAGTTTATCTCATTATTATTCCACCGCCTTTACTCTCTTCTGCGGTGAGAAATAGGTCGGGTATTTCCAAAATGTGTCGTAGACCGCCAGACTAAAACCCTAATTGATATCCCCCCATTTTTGTGAAGCTGAGTCATCCTTTGTGATGATGTGTTGAGAGAGAGAAATATTCTCTTTAGCCTAGTTGGCCAAGATAGAGAGATACTCTCTGATTTGTGAGAATGACTAGGATGAGTCACGTGAAAGGGCATGAAATGCCTCAGAAATCGTGTGTAGAGTGTTAGAGGAGTTGAGGTTGAGCTCCCTCTCTCCATGGCCGATCACATATGTCACGTGGAGACCGTATTATTACTTGTGGGTCCCTTTTTTGAGCATGTGGAGCTCAAGATAAGTTATACACGGTTTTGGATAAATGTGTACAGTTCGGACCTAATTTACTAGCCGTGGGTGTGTCTGAGACGCTGAGAAAGAGGCATGAGGCCTAGATGAGGCTTGTGCCTAAGTCTTGTACTTGCATAAGACTCTTCTGACAAGATGGCTCAGCTCGGATGAGGCCACCTGAGATTTAGCCTACGCAGTTGAGGTTGTCTGAGATTTGGCCGACGCGTCTGGAGATGTCAAAGATTTGGCTGACGTGTCTAGAGCCGTCTTAGATTTGACTGATGGGTTTAAGACCGTCTGATATTAGCTGATGGGTTTAAGACCGTATGATATTTAACTGACGGGTTTGAGACCGTCAGAGATTTGGATGACGGGTTTGAGATCATCTGATATTAGCTGACGGGTTTGAGACCTTCATAGATTTAACTGACGGGTTTGAGACCGTCAGAGATTTGGCCAATGGGATGGAGTCTGTTCAAGACTTGGCCAACACGATGAAATCTCTCCGAAGTCAGCAGGGACATGTTTGGGAGAGAAAAGAAGGCTTGCACGCCTGATAATGTTTCTGCGAGATTTCGGCTCACTTGTCTTTGACCAGCGTATCTTGCAGAGATATTCTAGGAATAAATTGTGTCCGTATTTATGGGGCAGACATGACCAGTGTATCTCGGAAGGATGTTTTAGGAGTCTGTCGAAAGGGCCCAGAGACAGAATAACCAGCGTATCTCGCGGGGATGTCCTAGGAATTATTCTGAAGCCTCGGTAAGTCGAGTCAGAGCCTATAGTAGACATGACCAGTGTATCTCGCGATGATGTAATAGGAATCAATCCTTGATCTCAAATAGGATGAGTCGTGCTTACAGGAGACATGTATGTCTCCGCTCTGGGTCATAAGTCCACCGGGGACGTTTTTACGCATCTACAGAGCCTACATGACCATCAGTATCTCGTCGAGGATGTATACTAAGAATCATGGCATCACAATCAGTTGATCTCGCGAAGACATGATGGAATTGTGGTTGTTCTGGTTCATAAGTCCACCGGGGACGTTCTATGCTCTACATAACCTACGTGACCAGCAGTATCTCGTCGAGGATGTGCACTAGAAATCATGGAATCACGACCAGCAGTGTCTCGCGGGGACGTATACTAGAAATCGTGTCTATGTGTGCATTGAGGACCAAGGGCTTAATCTCTCACGTGATTGTTGATTTTTGTCCGTGGTCTTGAAATGATACTTCTCCCCCTTATCCAAATTTCACCATCTATAATTACATATTAAAATTAAGTAAAATTAAATATAGACATTTATAGTTTAAATCTATGGATAAAATTAAATATAGTTAATCTAAGGTAGATCTAATGGTTGATATTAATTACATCAAAGCTAATCATTTTGGTTTTTACATCAAACCAAAACCGAAACCGTTGCTGTTGGTTTCCATCTTTTATAACCAAAACCAACCATTAGTAAATGGTTCGGTTCGGTTTTTTTCTAATTGGTTTGGTTCGGTTCGGTTTTAGCGGATAACCATTACCATGTACAGTCCTACTTATATATGCATCTTTAACCACAACATCAGTGTAAGGTTTTGGTAGCTGGGTTGATAAACCCTTCCTTCTAAGATGCGGATGATCTCTGTAAATTATTTTAATATTAAGAACTGAAAAAGCGGGGGTCTAACAACCACACCAAATATTTCTCTTAGCAATCTGTATGGACAAAGTCCAATATAATTCCAAGAGAATCAACTAGACAGTCAGAATCAATCAATGGAAATATATCAAAGAGTTGTATCACTGTTTCACAATGTAATCAGCAAATCAAACAGATAGAAATCCGTGAGCCTGATTATTATGTGAAACAACTTGAACGGTACCAAAGACCAATGTTCAAGTGTCAATCAATATAATCAACAACCAAAGGTTGGATTCTCTAATTGATTAAACTACGCACAACCTGTGATATTTCCATTATATAACAAAATATAATGCGGAAAAGAAATAACACAGACACCAGAAATTTTGTTAACGAGAAAACCGCAAATGCAGAAAAACCCCGGGACCTAGTCCAGATTTGAACACCATACTGTAATAAGCCGCTAAAGACACTAGCCTACTCCAAGTTAACTTCGGACTGGAATGTAGTTGAGCCCTAACCTATCTCACACTGATAAAGGTACAGTTGCGCTCATTACGTCTCTTAATCCCAGCAGGACTCTACGCACTTGATTCCCTTAGCTGATCTCACCCACAACTAAGAGTTGCTACGACCTAAAGTCGAAGACTTGATAAACAAATCTGTCTCACACAGAAAAGTCTATTGTATAGATAAATCTGTCTCCCACAGATAAACCTATGATTTTTGTTCCGTCTTTTGATAAATCAAGGTGAACAGGAACCTATTGATATACCGGACTTATATTCACGAAGAACATCCTTGAAATATCAATCACCTCACAATAATCTTAATCGTATGGTAGCGAAACAAGATATTGTGGAATCACAAACAATGAGACGAAGATGTTTGTGACTACTTTTTATCTTGCCTATCGGAGATTAAATCTCGAGCCAATCTTAGAAAAGATAGTACTCAATCACGATAGAAACAGCAAGATCAGATCACGCAACTACATAGAAAATAGTTGGGTCTGGCTTCACAATCCCAATGAAGTCTTTAAGTCGTTAACCTACAGGGTTTCGTGAAAAACCTAAAGTTAAAGGATAATCGACTCTAGACGCAACTAATATCACACATGAGGTGTGGGGATTAGGTTTCCCAATTTCTAGAGTTCTCCTTTATATAGTCTTCAAATTAGGGTTTGCAATCAATGTTACCTTGGCAACAAAGCATTCAATATTAACCGTTAGATGAAAACCTGATTAGACTCAAGCTAATATCTTTAAACCGTTTGATCGAACTTAGCTTGTTACACACAAATGAAATGTACCTTCATTTAGATATGAGTAACCGTACCTAAACGTGTACACCTTGTTGGCTCAACAATAGTTAACCTAAGTTAGCCATATGAACACTTTCATATCAACCTTATTCATCTTAACCATAACTAGTTCAAATGACTCAAATGAAACTAGTTCTAAAGTTGTTCAATTGTTTATATTTTCATAGAAGTATACAAGACATAATTGAAGAAAAATCGATTTTGATTCACTCGAATCAAGTCATGAAAATTATAGCAACGGTTTGAAAAATATTACATTCCTTATTATATAAATGTATTAGTTCATGAACAAACCGATTTTAGAACATTATCCACTTAGGTATGCGTACGGGTATGCGTACCTAAATGGCCGGACCAAGTTTGGGTTTCCCCAGTTCGCGAACTGGTACACATACCATCCAAACTCAGGAGAAATTCCTGGACCCGAACCTTACGCCAGTACGCGTACCAGTTTGCATACCAGGTTCCCGGACTTCACAAACCAACCAGTACGCATACGGGTATGCATACCATGGTTCTCGGACATGGATTACATATATGCAAGTACGCATACTATGCTTAAATCCATTTGCTCTAAACTCTAATTTCAACCATTGAAACATTCTTGGAAGAAGGGAATAGCTGTCTCACACAAACTATTAGCTTCAAAGCAATTTTCAAGTGATTAAATGATCAATACGAAACATTCCGAGTCTACATCAAATGACTGTCTCACATAAATCATGTAAGATGTTACCATGCAATTTTCACATGATCATCTTTTGACTTTCATCAAGAATATAAGATGAACTTGGTTAAAGCGAAAGCTTACCGACACATATTTCGAGAAATATGTAAGCGAGTTAAACTCAGGTCGAAATATCAAATGTGTATAATCGAAGTATATATAGCTATACGACTTTTGTATCAAATAGGAGATAGAGTAGATACACTTTTGACTGATAGATGAGTTCAAGTCTCCACATACCTTTTGTCGATGAAGTTCCATAAGCTCCCCTTTGTAGTTCTTCGTCTTTAATCGATGAACGCTGTGAAGTCTAATGCTCAACTACACTTTCTATCCTAATCCGAGACTTAGCTATAAGTAGACTAGAAATCAAGACTTATAGTTTTGGACACTAAACTTGACAACAAGCTTGAGATAGCAATGTTTGCGTTTTCGACCGAGTAGTACTCTAACAATCTCCCCCTTTGTCAATTTTAGTGACAAAACTATCAATACATATGGATTACAAAATAAATAAACTTTGTAGCTTCTCATCCAAATGATTGATCTCCTTGGTTCTTCAACATTACTCGAAATCTTCATCACTTCCAAGTAATCCAATGATTCTGAACGTGTTCAACCCAGCATCATAGTTGTTGAAGATCCGTAGCTATAACAATGAGAAAACAGTTGCTCTCAATCATTATTATACAATGTCATAGTATTATTACACAGCATAAAAGTTCAATTGTATCACAACTTTGACAACAATACTATGGTGATATGTATCACTCCCCCTTAGTCAATACTTCATCTCACATGAAAACCACTCCCCTTTACATAATGATCCGTAAACCATATGTATTTGTGGTGTGAACTACACATTAATTCTCCCCCTTTTTGTCAATAAAAATTGGCAAAGGTACGAAAATTAGTGGGATCCTAATGAAATTTCCATAGAGATACTTCATGACCAAGAGAGAACAACATATCAACTTGTTTAGATGCCATCATATAGCCGAAACTAAATGCATTCATCAAGGAGTTTATATAGATACATGATAACTCCTACAATATTCCACAGCCACACTCCCCACAAAGATTTGGCAATTAAGCACAAGTTCAATTAAGAACTCTCCTCCATAAAATGTCATTCCCGAAAGAACAACAAGAGCGACCTTACTTTCACAAGAAAAGAAGGATTTCTTTGGACATTAACAAATCACATGAAACATGAATTTGTATCCAAAATACTCAATTAAATTAACCACAAGAGAACCCATGATTAATTTAATCGGAAATGCTCACATAAGAGAATTTACGGAGCCGCACAGTATTTACACAAAGATGTGGATCATGGAAGACCAATACTACGGAATAGACAAAGTTTCATTCTATCTTTCATCTATATTTTAATAGAGACATATAATAGACTTAATCTTTGTAAACAAAAGTTCATCCTATCTTCCATCAATATTTGCATAATGACATAATAGGTTTAACTTTTGTTTGTCAAAAGTTCATTCAATCCTATATCAATATTTGCATAATGACATATGAAAGACTTAACTTTTGACATATATGGGACAATCATAGTTCACGGACACAAAAACACATATCCCATAACAAGTTGCAATATATGAAACCATAAAGATTAATACTGCAAAATCATCTTCCAAATAAACTTTAGAATTTAAATAAATAAATCTAAAAACATTGCAAGATGAAAATCATTGGAAATAGCTATGTGTACTCATAATAATGGTTATTCCAAACCCTAGTTATCCTTCTTAAAACACAAGAATAAATTCCTATACATTAAGACCTCTAGAAAATTCTTTATCGTCCCCGAACTCCTTGTTGTCAACAGCCATAGGAACATAAGGTTCATGAAGAAAGGAGTTAATTCCAACAAACCTTTTAGACTGATGCCGAACCAGGGCCTTCTAAATTTCTAGAGTCCTAAAAACATTAGCCTTTATTTCCTGAATCTCCTTTATTATTTTCTTCAACTCTTCAAGAACCCCAGAGAACTTCTGTTGATTAGACGGAACAACTCTTGGTTTTCTCACATTCCTCCTTTTTCTTTTCAAAGTTGAAGGTACAGGTGATTTATTTTTTTCCTTTATGATTGATGGCTTAACAATCATATTAACAACTTTTCCATCATAAGACATAATGCGTGGATTCTCCATACCAGTATGAGATTGTGAGAGGAATTCACAAATCAGACTCAACAAGCAGTCTTGTGATAAAAGGTTTTTTCAGAGAAGGAAAAAGGAATGTAGGGTTACGGAACCTTTATACACTAAAAAAAAGATTCACGTACGCACAACTCACAACCCTAAAGAAGGTAGAATTATCGATTTTAACCCTCTTTTATTGATCAAACAGAGTAAAACCCCTTTCAATATCAATTAGATATGAAAGAATGGAAGAATTCAAAAAACGGTCAAGCAAGACTACAAAAAGAAAAACAAAGCAAAAAATAATAATTTTTATTTTTCCTAAAGCCAGAAGTGTGCAAACTCTTGTCTCTTTTGAACCAGGCACATGAGACAAGATACACAACCAGCACAATTAAGTTGTGCTTGGGTGAACAATAATCTGTCTACCATAACATTCTTGAATGGAATTCTTAGAACCCTGTTTCACAGATTTTTTAGATCGTATTCTTTTTCTAGTGATCTAGACTGATATTTGGAAATTAACTTCTTTGAAAAAGAGATAAGAGTACATACCTCAGTCGACTTCTGAACAAATTTGAGCTTTATTGCTAATCGATTTGCTCTCCGTTGTAGTTTATTGACATATCTAATCTTATGTTTGTACTTGAAACAATTGGAGAGTTCATGACCCTTGAGAGTACAATACGAATATGTCAATAGAGAGGATAATTCAGACGCCATGGCTGTGCAAGCTCCTAGACACACGGCAGAATCTGAAACATTAGAATAAGAATTTCCAGTAGACAAAGAGAAATCCATTTTATCCTCCAAAGTGGTTGAAGTTTCTCCCGGAAGAATATCGAGGTTGATGTACGTATTGCTACAATTATCAAAATCAATATTTTCACAGAAGAGTACAACACTTGATTTTTCGTCTTCATTAGAATCATAGTGATCAGACATTTCATCAAGAGTTGCAGCAAGACCTTTGTTTCTAGTGTACTTTTTACGATTTGGACACTCATTTGCAAAATGACCAAAGCCTTTACACTTGAAGCACCGTGGCATATCCTCATCATCAATATCATCAGTATCCCTGTTTTTAGGAGGAACACGATTATGAGGTTTAACTGATGACTTAGGTTTGTATCGGGTGAACCATTTACTTCTCTTCAAAAGAAGATCTCTAAACTGTTTTGTGATCAAAAAGACTGACTGGTCAAGATCTTCATCTGATTAATCAGTATCAGAAGGATCATCTTCAGAGATGCCAACACTCTTACTTTTATCAAGTAATTTAGTGTTCTTTTGTGCCTTGAAAGCAATATCCTTTCCAGATTTGGATGTATGCTCATGATCAAAGATCTTCCCAACCAAGGTGTTTCTGGAAAGAGTGTTAAGGTTATTTCCTTCAACGATGGCATGTTTCTTAGAATCGTATTTGGCTGGCAGCGATCTGAGAATTTTCATCACAATGTCCTTTTCATGAATAATCTTACCCAATGCAAAAGATGCATTAACAATTTCAGAAACTTTGTGATTAAACTCATCAAATGAATCCTCATCAGCCATACGAAGGTTTTCCCAATCAGAACATAGGTTTTGAAGCCTAGCTTCTTTCTCAGAGGAATTTCCTTTGAATACAGTTTCTAAGATATCCCACGCATCTTTAGACTTAGTGCACGTAGTCATATGGTGCTGAAGATCTGGGGTAATGGAATGTATGATAGCATTTAAACCGTCAGAATTTTTCTTTGCAGCGAGAATCTCGTTAGGTTCATATCTACCAATATCCTTAGCAATATATACACCGTTTACTGTAACCATTGGAGGATCATAGCCACTAACAACATAAACCCATGTTTTAAAATCACGCGCTTGAAGAAAGGCATGCATAGTAATTTTCCACCATGAGTAGTTTGAGCCATCGAAGACTGGTGGTATGTTTATAGAGATAGCTCATCTGTCCATATAGTCAGATCGCTACAAACACAGACTTATGAGTTCTTAAACGTGTTTGCCTGCTATGATACCAATTGAAAAAGCGGGGGTCTAACAACCAAACCAAATATTTCGCTTAGCAATCTGTATGGACAAAGTCCAATATAATTCCAAGAGAATCAACTAGACAGTCAGAATCAATCAATGGAAATATATCAAAGAGTTGTATCACTGTTTCACAATGTAATCAACAAATCAAACAGATAGAAATCCGTGAGCCTGATTATTATGTGAAACAACTTGAACGGTACCAAAGACCAATGTTCAAGTGACAATCAATATAATCAACAACCAAAGGTTGGATTATCTAATTGATTAAACTACGCACAACCTGTGATATTTCCATTATATAACAAAATATAATGCGGAAAAGAAATAACACAGACTTGATAAACAAATCTGTCTCACACAGAAAAGTCTATTGTATAGATAAATCTGTCTCATACAGATAAATATATGAGTTTTGTTCCGTCTGTTGATAAATCAAGGTGAACAGGAACCAATTGATATGCCGGACTTATATTCCCGAAGAACAGCCTAGAAATATCAATCACCTCATAATAATCTTAATCGTATGGTAGCGAAACAAGATATTGTGGAATCACAAACGATGAGACGAAGATGTTTGTGACTACTTTTTATCTTGCCTATCGGAGATTAAATCCCGAGCCAATCTTAGAGAAGATAGTACTCAATCACGGTAGAAACAGAAATATCAGATCACGCAACCACAGAGAAAATAGTTGGGTCTGGCTTCACAATCCCAATGAAGTTTTTAAGCCGTTAACCTACAAGGTTTCATGAAAAACCTAAGGTTAAAGGAGAATCGACTCTAGTCGCAACTAATATCACACAGGAGGTGTGGGGATTAGGTTTTCCAATTGCTAGAGTTCTCCTTATATAGTCTTCAAATTAGGGTTTGCAATCAATGTTACCTTGGTAATAAAGCATTCAATATTCATCGTTAGATGAAAACCTGATTAGACTCAAGCTAATATCTTTCAACCGTTTGATCGAACTTAGCTTGTTACACACAAATGAAATGTACCTTCATTTTGATATGAGTAACCGTACCTAAACGTGTACACCTTGTTGGCTCAACAATAGTTAACCGAAGTTAGCCATATGAACACTTTCATTCAAACTTATTCATCTTAACCATAACTAGTTCAAATGACTCAAATGAAACTAGTTCTAGAGTTGTTCAATTGTTTATATCTCATAGAAGTATACAAGACACAATTGAAGCAAAATCGATTTTGATTCACTCGAATCAAGTCATGAACATTATAGCCACGGTTTGCAAAAGATTACATTCCTTATTATATAAATGTATTAGTTCATGAACAAACCGATTTTAGAACATTATCCACTTAGGTATGCGTACGGGTATGCGTACCTAAATGGATGGACCAAGTTTGGGTTTCGCCAGTACGCGAACTGGTACGCATACCATCCAAACTCAGCAGAAATTCCCGGACATGAACCTTATGCCAGTACACGTTCCGGTTTGCATACCAGGTTCCCGGACTTCAAGAACCAATCAGTACGCATACGGGTATGCATACCACGGTTCCCGGACATGGATTACATATATGCAAGTACGCATACTATGCTTAAATCCATTTGTTCTAAACTCTCATTTCAACCATTGAAACATTCTTGAAAGACGGGAATAGCTGTCTCACACAAACTATTAGCTTCAAAGCAATTTTCAAGTGATTGAATGATCAATACGAAACATTCTTAGTCTACATCAAATGACTGTCTCACACAAATCATGTAAGATGTTACCAGACGATTTTCACATGCTCATCTTTTGACTTTCGTCAAGAATATAAGATGTACTTGGTTAGAGCGAAAGCTTACCAACACATATTTCGAGAAATATGTAAGCGAGTTAAACTCAGCTCGAAATATCAAATGTGTATAGTCGAAGTCTATATATCTATACGACTTTTGTCTCAATTAGGATATAGAGTAGATAGACTTTTGACTGATAGATGAGTTCAAGTCTCCACATACCTTTTGTTGATGAAGTTCCACAAGCTCCCCTTAGTAGTTCTCCGTCTTCAATCGATGAACGTCGTGAAGTATAATGATCAACTACACTTTCTATCCTAATTCGAGACTTAGCTATAAGTAAACTAGAAATCAAGACTTATAGTTTTTGCAACTAAACTTGGCAACAAGCTTGAGATAGCAACGCTTGCGAGTTCGACCGAGCATTGCTCTAACAGGAACAACTTGCTCTACCATTTTTATAGGTGGAAGAAGAGAAGAAGTTTTGAAAAGAAAAACGAAAAGCTTGAACAATATAACAAATTTAAAGATTTTAAACTCTCTGAGCTCTTGAAGAAAGAAGAAGACTGTAAAAGAATGTCACAGATCTGGAACTTCAAATTTAAAAGGAAAGTGAAAAGACGTGACTAACTAAACCGGTTCACTATATCCACTACCTAACTCTATAACTTAATGATAGTTGTTATGATAACCGCTAACACTGGTCATAAAGGCACGATCTATTCAAATAACTATAAACTTTTCAGATTCCAAAAAGAGATGAAGGAAACCAACCTAAACTCTTCAATTTCTGAAAAGGGTGAAGAATACACACCATGTGAAAAATTGTGCTCATAATTAGCAACAGTCTAGAATTAGCGACTAATATTCCTCCAGAGAGTATTATTCAATGCTGAAATGATGAGGGTACCAAGTACACCACAATCTTTTCAATATAAACCTATATGACAAATACCTTGCGTGACCTAATATAGACAGAGACTGTCAAGAAGATAGAAACCATTAGGTATACACTCTGTATATAGTACAAGTCCGAAACCGAACCTAACTATAGGGATCAACCCAAGTGTTTTGATTAATGTACAAGTGCAATTACTTTATTATAACTACAACAATAATTATAATGTGGAAGGTAAAGTAAAAGCACATAATAAGATTTTGTTAATGAGGAACGCAAGTGCAGAAAACCCCCGGAACCTAGTCAAGTTTTTGAATACTCTCAGAATTAAGTCGATATACAAAGACCACTACCAACTTCGTATAATTGAGACCAAGTAATCTACCCCCAGTTACCTAGTTTCCTCAGTATCCCTGCGCCTACAACCAATCTGGCCAATGCACGTGAATACCAAGATAGAGTCTATTATCTTAAGTTGTTTCACCCGTCGTAAGGACTTCTTGCACTCAACTCCTTTGGATCGACTTCCGAAATAGTAAAGGACTAAACTGTATTCGGGAACTGCTATTTCAATCTCAAGAAGTAACTCATAGATTTTATGTTGAGTCAAACAAAGGCTCTTCCGTTTAATCTAATAAACTCCTTTGTTTGTTTAGATCAACCAATATCTAGTTTATCAAGATAACCAGATCTAGGTCTACAAACTATCATATTTGGATACTTAAGAAAACCACCAAATGATAGTTTGTCGATCTAATACGACTAGCAATAAGATATCTATCAAAGGATAAACAACGCTAAGTCAGATCCAAGCCGATAAAGTATGTTCACGAAGTAAATCACAAAGATAGGATTCCAATAAGAAATCTTCTTGTCTTCAAATCTTCAATGTCTTCATTGTACCTGCACAAATAAACTTGATTTCACTAATGATCAGTCACACACAAAATGGAGTTTGTTAACAATGGACGATCACAAGTATGTCGTCAACTACCGTCAAATCTTGGTATAGTTTGAATGACCTTATTTCAGAAGAGAAGACTCTCAAGAATAATCAAACTAGGTGCAATCAAGATCTAACCACCGTTAGCCAATCATATCAATAATCGAAACCTAAAATAACAATGCAAATTCAGTTTCCCACAAATGCTACTGTCTAGACGCTTCTTGATCCCAAAGAAGTCTTTAACTAGCGGACGTAAAAGATTTCGCCCAATTAGGTTATGAAATAACGAGGGTACCAAGTACACCACATTTTTTTTATCAACCTATAAGTCATATCCCTTGCGTGATATACTATAGACAAAAAACGTCAATAAAATATCAACCACAAGGTATACACTTGGTATATAGTTACTAGTTCGAATCCGAACCTTAACTATAAGGATCAACCTAAGTGTTTGGGATTAACGTACAATGTATTTACTTTTAGTTATAACTAAAACAATAATTATAATTGTGGAAAGTAAAGTCAAAGACACAACAAGATTTTGTTAATGAGGAAACCGCAAATGCAGAAAAATCCCGGGACCTAGTCCAGTATTGAATACTCTCATAATTAAGCCGTTATACAAAGACACTACCAACTTCGTATAGTTGAGACCAAGTAAACTACCCCTAGTTATTAGTTTTCTCAGTATCCCTATGCCTACAATCAATCTGGCCAACGCAGGTGAATCCTAAGATAAATTCTATTATCTTAAGTTGCTTCAGCCCCTCTGAAGACTTTAAGCACTCAACCCTGTCGATCGTCTTCCAAACAGTAAAGCACTATTCTGTTTGGTAACCACTCTAACATCTCAAGAAATCAATCAGAGATATTATAGTTGAGTATGACAAAGGATTTTCTGTTTAAAATAAATTAATCTCCTTTGTCGGGTTTAGATCTTCCAAGATCTGGATTAAACAGGTTAACCAAATCGAGTCAAACAGAACTACCATATTTGGATACTGAAGAGTACCACCAAATGATAGCTTGTTGATCTAAATACGACTAGTCAATAATCAGTCTATCAAAAGATAAACTACATCTAGTCGGATCCCAGCCGATCAAGTTTGTGCACGAAGCAATTCACAAATATACGAAACCATTAAGAAAAATCTTCTTGTTTTCAAATCTTTAATAGTCTTTTGCACCTGCACAATAACAAACTTGATTCCTGACTTATGATCGATCACGCACAGAACGGAGTCTGTTAACAATGGATGATCACAAGTCAACATTAATCTCTTGTTCTAGTTTGAGTGACCTTATGTCATAAGAGAAGGCTCTCAAGAATAATCAAACTAGGTGCAATCAAGAGTTAACAACCATTAGTTAGTCAAATCAATAACTGAAAACTAAAATAACAACGCAATTCTAGTTACCCACCAATAGTACTAGAAGACGCTTCTTGATCCCAAATAAGTTATAAACTAGCGGATGTAAGAGATTTCGCCCAATTAGGTTACTCTTTTCTCCGAGATAGTATTACGAGAATACTATTAGTCGGCTACACCGGAAACAACAAAGATGAAGTTTTCCTGGCTTAGGATAAGTTTGTAAGAAGAACAAACTTCACTATTTATAGATCAAGGTAGTTTGGACACCAAGGAATTCACATAACCGAAGATATTCTTAAGATATGCAATAAAGCACCTAAATTCGGTTTTGTCTAATTCCAACCAATATTCAACTGTATAACTGAAATCTCTATGGACAACTCAATAATAGCTAGCACTTAACTAATATATCTTTTTAGAGATATGTTTTGATTGCTGGTAAAATAAAACATATCAACTTCGAAAATATAAAAAAGATTCTCTACTATTTCGGTTTGGGATCTTACCTTGAGTATCAAGGATGTTCAAATTACTCATCATGTCGATATCTTTCCTATTTTTCAAACCCAATTTCCAAATCACACAAACCCTAAAATGTACGTGATTGAAGAAATCGGTTTTGCCTATTGGGACCGGTTCTACCATGACTCCTAAAACAAGTTAGGATCGGTCCTATCTTAACTCCCAATATAGGTAGGGGTCGGTTCTACCTTGACTTCCAACATAAGCTAGGGTCGGTTCTACCTTGAATTCCTATATAGGTTAGGATCGGGTCAAACCTTAAGATCTTCAATGAAAACCAGACCATTAATCCTCTTGATTTTCTTTCGACTATGAAACAAGTTTGTACGTCTACTTCATTAAACTCATGTAATCAAACATAGTTTTATAGGTATGAAATCAAACATATGTTCACTACACAATCTAGTGACGAGTTACAAATATTATGTCGATGCCGCAATTATGAAGTTCAAAAGATAAGCATTATACCTTCTTATTCAATATACCAATATAAATCACTTTTCACTATTGATATATATATATATATATATATATTGTTCCTTGGCACTTTGATCACAATATGATGATCAAGTCTTATACTAGAGTTTCATATATATAACTTTGCATGTTATGTTTTCAATCAAAAACGACTTGAAAGCTTATGAAATAGAAATGGAAACAAGTCAAGTCATGTATTACTGACCTCAAGTGGAAGGATGATGTCATCGTTGATGTCTATACGTCTTCGGAATCTTCTGGTCTTCAGGGTAATACTTGTATGTCTCAACATTTATAGACTTCCTAGTCTAAACTAACGAAGTTGACTCTAGTAATCTAATCAAGCGACTTATGAGTTTTGATACTAAAGTATGACAACCAACCTTGACATACCAACGCTTGGTGGGTGGAACCGAGCAACGCTCTAAAAATCTCCAGCTTTGTCAATTTCAGTGGCAAAACTCTATTACATATGGAGAATACACAAATTAAAAGATAAAAATGCTACATTACATAACATTCTCTTAACTCCTTCTTCATACACTTGATTTCAAGTTTCAACATCACAATAACCTGCACATATTCAAAAACAAATGTTGTTGACGCATTTGAATAACAAAATCTTTACTCTCCCTAAAATAAAGATAGATAAATATTCAATCCGAACATATTTTTTATTCCTCTTTTGTAGTACAAAATACTACACAACAAGATGATATATTTATCCCCCTTAGTCCATGCTTTACTCTTTCATTAGATATATACTTTTTAAAATATATACCCTTTCTCAGTGATTGTAAATCACCCGTATACTCCATATATTTCTCCCCCTTTTTGTCACAAAAAAGACAAAGACATGAAAAAATAATACAAGAGCAAACCGAAAGGATTTTACAAGTTCATAAGAACCCATACAACCTCTAAGAGTTAAGCACGAAGGTCTAACATACCATTTTATATAAGCAATACTAAAATCGAAAATACCTAAGTAATTTGTTTTAGCACCTTATGAAGGAAACAATTGCCCGAAGCCATTTTCCCTTTGATTTGATAAGTCAGAAAAAGATAAGAATTAATTCCGCTGGCATCAGGATTCAATTATTCGTAATAATTGTACCTCATTTAGACAAGACAAATTAAGTTACTAATTTTCTTATCAAGGATCCGATTGGACTTCACAATGGCACCTCATTTTCATAAGCTTAAACTAAGATCAAAATTAACTTAGTTTTTTTATTTATCAGGAATCAATTGGATTAAAACAATTGAACCTCCTATTTCGTTAAGCAAAAACAAAAACCAAACTTCATTTAGTTTTTCTTGACCGGAACCAATTGAAACAAAAACAATTGAACCGTACTTTTCGTTAAGCAAAAGCAAGAACATGCAATTTAATAAGATTTTCTTAACATGAAAACGATTAACAAACATAAATAAATCGTTACCTTACTCTTCGATATGACAAACTAAGATCCGAACCGATCAAGTTTTCATATCAGGAGCAAGAACATGCAATTTAATAAGATTTTCTTAACATGAAAACGATTAACAAACATAAATAAATCGTTACCTTACTCTTCGATATGACAAACTAAGATCCGAACCGATCAAGTTTTCATATCAGGAAAGATTATTAGAATAATTCTTCCCTTGGTTTCCACAACCACTCTCCCCACAAAGATATGACGTTTAAGCACCAACTCAATATAGACCTCTCCTCCTGTGAGTTGCTATTCCCTGCAAGACAAAATAATAACAAACAAGATAACCTTTACCAGAGAAAGGTCGACAAAGTGTTAGCTTTCACGTTTCCAATGTAACAAGACAAAACCGAAACTCAGATGTATACTATATACACAATTTATGAAACATAAATTGATAATAGTATACTCGTGACTTCACACATGAGTTTAATCATATCTACATATGATTATTTGATAAAACATCCCACAAGGTTAGATCTGTAACCTGCTTATATCAAATAGTCATAACATTATAAGAGATACATAATATGAGATCAAAAATATTTGGGTTTGTGAAAACTGAAACAATATCTCATAAACTGAAAGCAAAGCAAAAGAAATAATCATTCAGATCAAGCAACGCAATCATAACTATTAGAAAAATGACACAAAGAATTTAAAATAAAAACTTAATCATTCATATTATTGATAGTTGAATAAACTTTACACAAACATTGAAATAAATCAACAATTGATTAGTTTATTCTACGAAAAACACAAAGTATTGCCTAAACAACTTTAGAGTTTTTCAATTGCATTTGGAGCCAGATCCGCAGAACCTAAAGGATTCCAATCTTCTTCAATGACTACCAATCTTTATTCAAGACTCATAAGGTTGTCATTAACTTCCTTTACTTCCCTTCTGAAATCCTTTTCTATGTTCCTAACCTCACATAGAATTAAATATAACTTTAGTGAGAGGTTCTTGAGATGATTATTGTTAAGAGATGACAGATCTCCACCAGGAACATCATTACTTAGATCTGAAGCAGGATTTGACTCACCATCAGATGATTCTAGACGAAGTTTCTTATTAGGAAACAATATAGTCCAGACATTTTCAACTTTGTGAGAATTACAACTAGAGGTAAACATTTTGTCAACACTCTGTGAAATGAAATGTTACTTTCACTCACCTATTAAACTAATAGAGCTATCTCAAATATTTAGAAAGAGAATATATTCTTATTAATGCAAGAAAATTATACTAACCGGAAATAATTAGTCAACAATATTTTCTCAAGAGAAATTTCGAAAAATCTTTGCATATTTACACAAACATCCTTATCACTTACCGAAAATAAATGATAAGGCAATATCAACACAATAACTAGGTTTATTTATTATGAGATTATGGTTTTCGATTGTTGAATATCTTCTCTTTAGAAATATTAGCTTTCTCATAATTTCCTTAATCCGGGAATCTTGAACTTTTGAGTTCTTTTCTTAGATTCGAGACAAGATCTTGATATTCTGAAATCAAGTTATCCATGTATCCCATTCGATTCACTGCATCAAATTTTGATTGGGACATTGATGAAAACTTTGATCTTGTCTTTCTGAATGAATGATGTAAGCCTTTTTGTAAATCGAGTCTGCAATTCTGTGGCTTGTTGAGACAATGTTTCTTTTGATTCTCTGTTGCTCATAATGAAAGCAAGATGCCGACATATTCTGATTATAACTCTTGGGTTTGACAACCTCTTCTTAGATTGCCTCTCTGATTTAGAGACAAATTGAGTTGATCTAAAGGCGTAGTCACGAGTATTCCTCAATTTAGAATTTTCTACTCTTGATTTCCTGATTTCATCATGACAACTATCAACATGATTGATAAGTTTAGATACACGTTTGTTTTCAAAATCAAGTGAGAGTTCAGATTTCATAAGCATTTTATAGAGCTCTTCCTTGTCATTAAGATAGCCTAAGCTTATTTTATCGACAAAAGTCATTATTCTTTTGATCTTAGATTCCAGGATTGAATCTTCTTATCTTGCCAAAGAAGTTTTTGTGAAACACTCGGGGAGAAGAATTTTCATAGGTGATCTTTTTGACGACGTAAGCTTCATTACTAGTTACAAGAGACTCAAATCACTCTTATTTAAGAAAAAAAACAAACAAAATGGTTGGAAATTAATTCCTAGAAAAACCATTCTTCCTCCAATTTAATCAGATCTAATTTATACTTGTATTTATCTTACTCTGGTAATCCTTCTCTTTCTTTTGTCGGATTTCTCGGTATTAAACTTTTAAGGTATGTTTTTATTACTTTGTATTCTCTCATTTTCAATCTTAAACTCATCATAACCTTAAATTTCTACCAGTGAAAATGTTCCTTGTTCTTGAAAAATAAAGAGAAAAAAACAGAAAGCCACTGACAACAGTCATAGGCGTGTCATCATCTTATCAGCCTCTGTTGTTTGTATCCTACTTGGAATATGATTAGGTAAGTGGAGCAGAATAAGATATTAATACTAAAAGTATGATATCATCAAGTCCTAATTATTGGCGCTTTTCAGTGTACACTCATTCATCAAATATCCTGCGTTACTTAAAAAAAGGTTACTTAGGGCGATTCCTATGGGAATCAACAAATCCATTTTTTTGTTGAGCCAGGTGGATGGCCAAACTGGCTTTTCCACTATGGTAAAGTACTGGGCGTTGGATGACTAAGCGCACGTGCTTGAGGCAAACTCGGGCGTTGGACAGACAAACTCGGGCGTGAACTGACAAATTCGGGCGTTGGACAGACAAACTCCGGCGCTGGACCTATAAACGCGCGTTTGTGCTATCAACGCGGGCGTGAGATACAAAATCTCCAACGTTCATATCTCCAACGACCATAATTCCAACGTCTATATTTTCAAAACCTATAAATTGGATTAAACTCACTCATTTCTGTCATACCACCACTATTTCCTTCTTCTAAAACACTTCTAAATCAATTTTTTTTGATACAAAATGAGCGGTCTTTTAAAAAAAGCGGTCAATCGTATAAAGAAGAAAAAAGATCGAAGAAATGAACCGACACCGCTGCCTGCCATAGATGTAGATTTTTCTCAAGATCGTGAAGCAGAGTTTGCTTCGCCAAGTGTCGTTGTTGGTCCATCATTAGTCCAAGGTCATGTGTCGGGGCATCAAGATCGGTCTGATGATTATTTTTATATGAGAGGTGGATTTTCAGAGGTAAAGGCTATTTATGAAGTTTTACCCCCTGAAGTCCAACAAAGGGTTGACAGATATCCCTGGCGTGCGCTTTATAGTGTGAAGGCTAGAAGACATAACAACAAAATTCCGAAAACAGTGGTAGAAAGGTGGTGGGCGACGACGCACACATTCCATTTCATTGATTTTGAATTTGGTAAGCTTGTTTAACTTAACTTAAATTATATTTTAAAAATAATTATTAAATAATCAAAAGAATTAATCATAGTTGATATTATACTTTTAATAGGAATTACGCCCTTTGATTTGTAATTCATTTGTGGGATCCCAAGTGGAATAGGAGAGCCGCCACCATTCAACGCTGACGAATGGATATCAAATAGTAAATGGGAGACGCTTTTTCCCTCGTTTTTGGATTCAGAAATACCTGAAACTAAAAAACAATTGAAAGGAGGTGGGATTAGATGTTCAGCGTTGAAGCTTTTCCTAATCCAACCCAGAAACCCAGAGCATGTAGATGACTATCCTGAACTCGAAAGGGCGTTTATCTTATAGGTACTGAGTAAGATATTCTTTCCAAACTCAACTACTATTGCTCGTGTTGGTTGGCTTCAAGCGTTATAAGATCTTGACAAAGCACCAGATTATGACTGGGGATCTTCAATTTTAGCAGAATTGTACTTTACGCTGGATGTAGCGTCCATGGGCGGAGATAACTTCACTGGTTTCTGGGGCATCATAGAGGTAAATATCAAAATTATTATTTTAAAATTTACATAATTTTTATGAGCAAATGTATATTAAGTAAAAATACTAAAATTATGGAGTAATTTGCAGTATTGGTGGTATACCTACTTCCGTGTTGGTAAACCAATCCTTAAGGACGATACCCAAAGATTTCCAATGTTGGATATGTACATCTCGACCAACTTAGCGAAGGGCACTGACAACGACATCTTGAGTTCCAGTTTTGTTCAGAGGTTTCATCAGATGACTCGGAGCCACAACAACGTCGTTGTTCACCCTTACATTGATTTTCCTGAGTATCATGCTGATGTTGGACGAAGTATTCTTGATTATTCTCTGCGTAGAGTTGTTTTATACACTCCACATTTGGATAGAAGGGTTTGGTACCTGGGAGAAAGACTGCAGTACCAAATGCAAGGTATATATGCAATTGCAATTAACCCGCCACAATAGATGCAAACCTCTGGATCAGATTTTCATCAACTGAGAAGAACCAATTGGGCAAGGTATGAACTAAGTACAGAGAGGAATATTAGTGAAGCGGATTATGTCAATTGGTACCAATCGATTGCGAAGCTTGTAATTGGGACACGCAACATGCACATATATGGCTTGGATCTCCCAGCGTTAGCACGACTGTCCCATGATGCAAATATCGTTCCTAGACAGCCACCTCCAAAAGAGCCACATTTTATGACTTACCCCACCACGGGTGCAAGTTCTTCATCATCTTCGTCAAATTTTCCCGAAATTCTTTGGGAGATGCCAAGTATTACTTCACAAGGTGATCCAACCACGATCCCCATTGTTTCCCAAGGTATGGACCGTGATTATCCTTACAACAATGTGACTGCCAGTGAGGGAGAGATGAGGAGCCAACTGAACGATTTGCATTGGCTGACTCGGCAAATGGGGGCTGCACACTTGGATGTGTGTCGGAAATGGAAAGAGAATACAATGTTCCGATTGAGTCCAACTGTAAATGATGATGGGTAGCGGTCACAGTCTTTTGATTCCACCAGGAGCAACAGATCATGGCACGATAGTGATGAAACAGTGGTGGGAGAAACACAAGTACGACAGAGTTCTTCTTCACCACACATACGGCACAATACTTCTTCACCACAAACTATGCCTGTATCTCAACCTCAAGTATTCCGGCTAGATCCTAGGCGCATTTCATCATCATTCTCGCCCTACAACCCAAATGAGAGATGCTACAATGATACACCACCACCACCACAACAACAAACATCTTATATTCTTGGAGGACCTAGTGCTTTCCAACAATCGCCTAATGCTTTCCAATCGCCTAATGTTGGTCAACCAGGTCCATCCCAAGGTTTATCAACATATGCACATTTATTTAATATGTTGGAAAGTGGGAATGTCCCAGGTCTATCCCCAGGTCTTGCAGAATTCTGGACTCCAGAAAATAACAATGGGGGAGCTAACGATGAGCGACGTTAGAGAGATTGTAATTTTTAATTTGCTACATTTGTAATTTTAGTTTTAAAAGTACGACGGTCTTAATTAAATAAAATTACATATGTTTAAAATTAAGCGTTTTACATTAGCTTCACTGAATTACGGCGGACTACATTAGCTTTAAAATTAAGCGTTTTACATTAGCTTCACTGAATTACGACAGACTACATTAGCTTCAAAGAAGGGGTTGAAATTGTTCAACACCTTAAGGATTTCGAAACATTTTTCGAAAGGAAAAGCCACATTTTTCCATCTTCGCCATTCAGCCAAAGATCTTATTACCATCTCAGCATCAGTTTCACCTCTCAGTCTATATCGATTGGCTTGTATGGTTAAAGCTACAAACTCACTTACTTCTTTCTTAATTGTACGAAAACGATTTTCTTTGTCGCATATAGCACGACGACTCGGATTACGGGTGTCACTGCAGAACCCGTCGTGAATAACCGCCCAGAAATTCACCCATGGATAGTTTGCTGAAGCAAGCTGAGTAAATAAAAAAACATAGTTTCTGCAAATAGATTCATCTTCTTCTTTAGTATACGGAGCACGCCGAACGAACAAGGGACGAGACATGTTCGAGAAGTTGAAAATTTTGTTGAAGTTGAAGAATTTTTTTAAGCTCAGAGAAGAGTAAAGAAGACTAGATGTGTGAATGTGAATTTGGAGTTGAAATGAGGAGTATTTATAGAACTCATAAATTATAGCCGTTAGATCACAAGACTTTCTAGCCGTCCAGATTCAGCCGTTGGTGCTTCAATGACAAACGCGCGCTGGAAGGTCAAGTTCTGGCGTTTGAGTGAAAATCGCGCGTTTCCTAGGAAAGCATCAGTGTTCTTCCCTCCCACTTTAGCGACTGTGGCACAATCGCTCGCCCTATCATTAATCGCCCGCTACATCATCCAACTCAATGAACAAACCAACAAATTTGTTTGTTTGAACATCCATTTTTCATGTTTGTTGAGTCCATAATGGGAGCAAAATCAACAAACTTGATAGTTTGTTGAGTCCATAGGAACTGCTCTTAAAACACATCATCAAACTCCTAAAAAGACACACAGAGAAGAGAATCAAGATGGGTTTCAGATTCTCTCATGTTCTTCAACTTTTTCTCATACTTTCTTTCTCCTTTTCAATCTTAGCTCATAATGAACAAGACCCAACAACAAAAATCATGGAAGATTTTTCAGGATACCCAATTCATGAACCCCAGTTTAGTACTTCAACTTCCTTCTCAGTTGATACCGAGAACTTACAGCGTCAGGTAAAAAAAGATATCTTACTTTTGATATTGGGTGTTTTTGATTCATATTGTATTGTATTATTTATGATCATTTAGAGACTTGGGTTTGGGTTTAATAGAGTGGGGAAAAGTGATTTTTTTCTTCTTTTCAATTTAGTATATTTTGGCTGTTAATTTGATGTTTAAAGGATGTAATTTTTTGGGGTTCTAATTTTTCAAAAGATTGCGAATTTCAGTCTGGTTGGTGTGGTTTGAGTTTAAATGTTAAAATTGGTATGTTGTAAAAGCTCATATTAGTAGTGTCGATGAAGAAAATCTGCTGTCTTAGGCACTGAATGAGATAATTGATTCATATGGTTTCTGCCTGAGTAGATCGATGAGTTGTCGAGATACTCGGATACGCCTGCTCCATCAGTTACTAGAATTCTATACAGCGAGAAAGATGTATTAGCTCGGAGGTACGTCTTTGACTCAATCAGTACACTGACATGTTTAATAGAAAAAGTTTCCATTGGTATATATTGATATAACATTTAAGTTTTGAGACTAAAAACTGTAGGTATATGAGATATCTGTGGTGCATTGTCTTTTATTTGACTATCTACTAGGACTTACCATATTTGTATATGCACAATCATCATACCACAGATCTCTGGTCAATGTGTATGTTTTTAATGTCTATAAGATTTTCGTGGGCAGGTTTATAAAGAGCATAATGGCATCATCTGGTCTCTCTGTTAGAGAAGACGCTGTTGGTAATATATTTGGGCGATGGTGAGTTTCAGTGGGTACTGTTTTCTTCCTCGTTTTACTTTTGCGCTAGCTATAGGCACCAACATCTTCTCTGAAAACAATAATTGTGTCTATAGAAGTAAATAGAACCTTGAGTTGATTGATGAAAATAGGATTTATAATAACACCGAGGTTAACACGTAGACTTTACGTTTCCTCTCTTTTTATATTTATACAAGAGAAACTCAGTTTTTTCTATCTCGAAGTAAGTCTTTTTGTAAAGCTTATAATCCGACATCTTTGCAGGGATGGACATGAACCTGAGTTGACTGCTGTTGCAACAGGTTCTCACATTGATGCTATTCCATACTCTGGAAAGTATGATGGAGTTGTTGGGGTGTTGGGAGCAATAGAGGCAATTAATGTTTTGAGAAGGTACATGACCTGGCTGGGTTAGTAAATTGTCTATAACACAGTAATGAGCTTTGCCTGTCTCAAATTGTAAAGATTTCTTTATTATGAAAATCCCAAAGAATCAAATATGTAAGAGCGACTTCTTATCCATAGTGTTTTTCTCACGAATCCTTCACAGGTCTGACTTCAAGCCTAAAAGGTCTCTAGAAGTGATAATGTTCACATCAGAGGAGCCCACACGTTTTGGGATTAGCTGTTTGGGAAGGTTAGAACTAAGATTTTTACGGGCTATAAAGTATATCAGTCCTAATCTTACATTTGGTTATTAAAATGTAATCTTTTAGCTTTTGCATTACTGCATCTTTGCTGAGATTTATTTAGCTCATTTAAGACATCTGATACGTGGTAAAAAATGTGCAGCCGCTTATTGGCAGGGAATGATGCACTTGCTAATGCTCTTAAAGGGACCGTTGATGGTCAAAGCATATCATTTTTTGATGCTGCGAGATCTGCAGGCTATGCAACAGATCAAGATGACTTAAGCAGTGTGTTCCTGAAGAAAGGAAGCTATTCAGCTTTTATTGAGTTGCACATTGAGCAAGGCCCATTGCTAGAGGAAGAAGGTATAACTATTTTACTAATACTTGTATATATATGTGTGTGTGTGTGCTAATAACCATTTTGATGGGTTCACCTGCAACTCCAGGTATACCAATAGGCGTTGTAACTGCTATTGCAGCGCCAGCAAGTATAAAGGTGGATTTTGAAGGAAATGGAGGTCATGCGGGAGCTGTTCTGATGCCTTACAGGTAATGATAACATCTATGTTAACGGAGTGTATTTTTTTCTCTTTTTTTGCATAAGCTAAAAAGGACCTGCTGAAACTTACCGAAAGGTTTGCTGAGAAAAATTAAGAGAAAACTAGCCAAAAACCAAGACAAGAATCTCAGTGGGGAACTCGTTGTTGGTTGATAAAGTATTCGTTAGACTTCCACCTCTGGAGTAAACCTATTTCTGGGTGTTTTACAGTTCTTAATTATATAAATGACATTATCATTCTTGCTGCATCATGATGGGCAGAAATGACGCAGGATTGGCAGCTGCGGAGCTGGCACTTACTGTTGAGAAACATGTATTAGAATCTGGATCCATTGATACTGTTGGTACTGTAGGTATGTTTCGCCTTTTATGTGTCTATCAAATATCAATTGAAGTTTCCATTTTTCATACTGTAGCTAGGCTTCCTGTTGATAGCCTTTAATCTCCTGCTTCAAATGCTTGAGAGAAGATCCCTGACTGCCCAAGAGCTTTCTTTTTTCTTTGAAAAACTAAATATTTCAGCATTTTGACGTCTCTTAACTAATTTTCATTTTGGTGCTTTTAACCTGATAAATTGTACCTTAATCTGCAAGGCATTTTGGAGCTGCATCCAGGGGCAATCAATAGCATCCCGAGCAAGTCTCACTTAGAAATTGGTATTCTTCTAACTCTGGTTGATAAGTACAATAATGAGTTTATTCTCTCCTTTATCCATGGCTTGGTTATTATTGTTAGTTAGACTAATGAAAAGGGAAGAAAACAGACAGGGAACAACGACAGTTTATGTGGTCAATTTTCAACTGACCCCCACTAACCCATAGATCAGAACTCCCCCATGCCTCAAAACAGCATTTAATAAGATGTTGCTTACTAGAGAGCTCTTTACTCATCCTGGCAGATACACGAGACATTGATGAAAAGCGGAGGAACAATGTAATCGAAAAAATTCATCAATCTGCTATTACGATAGCTAAGAACCGAAATGTCACACTATCAGAATTTAAAATTGTCAATCAGGATCCACCAGCATTATCAGATGCATCAATCGTTAAGGCCATGGAAGCTGCATCTAAAGAACTCAACCTCAACCACAAGTTGATGATTAGCCGAGCATACCATGATTCATTATTCATGGCCAGGTAAAGGAAATTTTGTTTTTAAATCTTCTCTGCTCTAGTAAATTATTGGACGTAGGTTATACTCTACGTTCGATCGATTTTCATTAACGATTTTAACACACTGTTAATCTTGTAATGGTGTATATTCACAGAGTATCTCCAATGGGCATGATCTTCATTCCATGTTATAAAGGTTTGTGTTTAATACCATTCTTCCAAAAACCTTAGAACCCATGGCAAAAGGAATTTACATGTTAATTATGTTCTTTTATAACCTAGCTTTTTGGCTGCTCTAGAAAGATAACATTTTCTCAGTCTTATCCTTCACAGGATAAAAAATGTGAAGGTAACAAACCTAGCTATAGTCACTGCAACTGCAAATCCTAGTTGTAGTCTTAACTTGTATTTTTGTGAGCTTTGCAGGTTATAGTCACAAGCCTGAAGAATTTTCTACGACTGGCGATATTGCAAATGGCATCAAAGTATTAGCATTAACTCTAGCCAAGTTGTCCCTAGCCTGATGTAATTACTCGGTAATTTCAACTCTATGACAGCTTCTTAAAGGTAATTTCGTTCTTTGCTAAATATGTGAAAATGTTGGATGTATGAAATTGAAGGTTACAATGAATAATATTTTGACCCCCAACGGTGTCCTACATTTCCGACAGATAGTAAAACTATCAAATAAAAATAGATGTATGGTGAACAAACATATGTAGGAATAAAGGATTCGTCACACTTTCAGTTTACATTACTAGAGAGTTTCAGCATGAGACCAGCAACACAAAATCTCATAAACCAGACCTCCATAGGAAAATGAAAAGACACAAACCGAAATAAATAAATAGAACTTATACTCGTATATTCTACGTAAGTGATTCAACGACATCCAAGAAAGAAATGAGATGCAAATGTCTCCATAGAACTTCAGTGATTCAACGACATTCAATAAAGAAATGAGATGCAAATGTCTCCATAGAAGTTTTCTCCGCAGCTACCCCTTAACATCCAGGAGGACAAATGTCGTGGATATAGCGTCGGCTGCAGCTATTGCAAGGAACCACGATGGAATTTGTTGCGGGATGAGAACAAGATTGGGAGTCTCAGATACCCCAGTAGTGGCAGAAGCTGATGGTTTCACATTAGCGGTTGAACTTGCCATCTGGCGCGGCTTTGATTCAGTAATCATCAAGGGAGATTGTCAAGTAGAGGTGAACATCCTCAATGACACAGCTCGCTCTTCCCCCTGGAGAATTTGGAGATTCATTGACAGCATCAAGTCTCTAGCCAGATCTGTTAACAGAGTGCAGTTCAATTTCGTCCCCAGAAGTGCTAACAATACAGCTCACACCCTTGCTGCACATGCTTCATCAAACAATGTCCAAGCTGAATGGACACCAGATCAAATTCCTGGAGATCTCATCTCCAGGTTAGGAATTTTGACCTCTTAATGGTCCTTTTGTTTCTCCCTGTTGTTTACCAAAAAATAAAAAAATAAAAAATGCAACAACATAAAACATACGCTCCTTTGTTAAACTGCACTCACACGTCTCCACCAGCACTTATAAGTAACCAGTACCTTACTTCACCAAACACCACGAGTTCATCGTGCTCCCTATTTACATGACCAACTCACTCACGCAAGGGGTACGTATATGACATCATAATAGTATCTACCTATTCTAACGTCAACTACCGGTAGGTATTAGGTACCGTGTATAATGTTTGTTTGATAAACCTTAATGAAAAGAATTATAAATAAAGATTAGGGAGGGTTTTAATTAAATCTCCAATTAAATGGGTGTTAAGGCATTATCAAAAGAGTTAAAAAGAATTAATCAAGCTGGGCCTTGTTAACATTAATTACTCATCTGTAATGATATGGTGTTATGCCTTAATCAATCAATACTCTCAATCAGGATAAGAACTATTGGGTTCATCATCATATCTTGTATAATTCTACAATTCCAATAATTCATTTATTTGAGCTGACAGATAGACTAAGCGTATCTGATCAAACCCAATTTCTCCTAACCCAACCATAATTAGTACTACTGTACTTTCAATCCTAAATAAAGCCTAAAACTACCAATGTCGACAGTATATCGTACAAGTGCGATGTGGCTCAGTGAGCTTCATTGAAACATTCGATGAGTCGTATTACTTTATATTTTGAGTATCGAAAATGAGAGAAGCATGAACGAACGGACATATATTGGCAAGTAGAAGTTATCATTCACAACGCTGTCGGACCCTCTTAGATGAACTTCCTCATGCGGTTTGTATTTACCCATGTAGAACAGAACTGTGACAATAAAATTGCAGATATATGAAGCTAGAAGCTCTTCCCTTCCTAATTTCTATACAACGAATATATACCCCAGGAGGAAACATAATGTACTCAATCGTCTTTGACTAGGAAAACGTCCTACTTTTTATTTCATATAAAAAAAATGCATAGGAAACAAAAAAGAAACTCTTCTGGTGAAAGCATTTAATGGCATGTGTGACTCTCACTTGTTTTAACCAAAACAAATAAAGACGGTTTTTGTGCAGCAAGTGAAGAATATTTGAGCGGAAAAACTTGTTTCAAAATCGACAACTGAAAGAAGAAAAAAAGGCGACTGACTAACATCATTTGAAAAATTGTCATTGTCCTTTAAAGTAACACCGCACGAATTGGATGTTCACGCCGTTTAGGTTTAAATCACGAGTTTATTGCCAGAAAATTTAAATCAAAATTCTTATAGTTATTATTATTATATGAATAGTGGATATAATCTTTATATCATTATAATGATTGAACATTATGTATATGGTATAAATTTAATATATTAGGTTGGATGTGAGCATCTAATTAGCTTGCTTTTAGCCTTTTAGGGTTGTATCTAATTGACTTATTGTCTTCCATCTATCCGTATGTTATTTCAATTGGGATTTGAGGGTTTCTGCTTTCTATTCTTTTAAGTATATTTAGTTACTTTTTTTTTTTTTTTTTTTTTTTTTGAATAAACAAGGAACCTTTTCATTAATGGGATTTCAAGGTTACAGTGAGTTTAAGATCGAAAATAAGAGAATACAAAGTAACAAGAACATACCGTAAGAGTACAATACCGAGAAATCCGACAAGAGAAAGAGAAGGATTACCGGAGTAAGACAAATACAAGTATGAATAAGATCCGATTAAATCGGAAGAATGATGGTTTTTTCAGAAATAAATTCCAACCATTTAGTTTGTTTTTCTTCTTTATAAAGAAATGCTCCCAAAATAGGAGTGATTTGTTCAAATCTCTTGTAAATAGTGATGAAGCTTCCGTCGTCAAAAAGACCACCGATGAAGATTTCGTCGCCGGATAAGTTGATGATGAAGATTTCGATGAAGAGTTCGTTGCATGAGACAACAAAGATGGAGATTTCGTCGTTGGAGAGCATCACTATTGATCTTAAATCCCAACCCAATAACCCAAAATCGCCATTAAAGCGAAGATAAACCTCAAAAGAGTAGATAAAACCACCAAAACGGTGTAGATAAGTAAAAAACATAATAAAAAACTAAACTAATCTACTAACTAACCTAGAAAACAAGAAATAATGAAGAAATCTGCTCAGATCTAGTCCAAAAATGGACTAGATCTGAGCAGAGAAGAGTTGTTTTTGATGATTTTATTGGAGAAAAAGAAAGAGTGAGAGAGTGGAGAGAGAAGGAGTTTTACATCCCATTACTTGGTATCCGGTATATTCAGTTACTTAAATGAAGTCAAAGTCTGAAATTTGAAACTTTATAAATAATAAACAAAAAAGACAATTCCGTGCCACGAAAGAAAGAACCCTTTGTTGTATAAAGTTGTGTGGGGAGTTTATTTTAGTTTATTTTCATATGGTAGTGCATGTAGTAGGTGGATCAACAGTTACTCACCTTTATCATTTTCAACCCTAATTCGTTCAAATCCCATGAAATATAAACTAAACATAATCTTCCGCAAAATACGATCAACAACAATGTTCTTTTCCTGCAAATTGCTTCTGTTTAGCGGGTTTGTTGATCGTATGATAACTAAATTATCATGGCAACTATATTCTAACCTGTCGAATCTTGAGACCAACAAAATAGTTTATTTAGCCGGATTATTTATCTATCTATTTATTAATACTAGGTTGCACGGCCTCAAATGTTTTATCCCAAATTATACTCACGTGATCTGGAACCAATACAATGTACACGTCTAATAGCTTCTCTAGAACCTCAACTATATGTCTGTCTAATAGCTTGCCTATGCTCACAATTGCCGAAGTTTTTTCTTAACAGTTGTAAGCATAAATCGTATCTGAAATGATTTAACACTATAACATAAGACCTAAAACGTATCTTTACCAACAATCGATTGTTAAATGTAAACCAACAAAGAACTCACCGAACCAAGTGCCTCACCCTTTTCCATTATGTTATAATAAGCTAACAAAACATAAAACAAAAAATGAACAATATGAGATCATACATTCTGATGAACCAATCTCCGGGACATGACAGATTCCAGCAAGAAGAAGTAATACTGTCATCGAAAGCATGTAAACTTTCAGCTTACTTAAATAACAATGTCATCTGCGAGAGTCGAACCCACAGCTACATGGTTGAGAACTATGTGCTCTTCCATTTGAGCTAAGACAGTAAGTGGAATTCAATATGAGCATAAAGGGATGGCAGGAAGAGAATTTACTTGAACCCTTGCTACATAAACATAAGGGATAAAGCCACTAAAAACTTCAAGTTGTCATTTGGGATATTTGTCACCACTTCTAAATAAACATGCACATATCAAGTCCCTGTGCCACTAAAACAATCCAATTATAAATTCAAAACTGTGGTACTGAAGCTATTTCACAAAAATATGAAAATAACAATATGATTGCACATCAATATATGGACACCAAAGAGACATTGTACAATAAATATTGTATATGAACATATGAAAATAAGTGTAGTAATGTTCCTTGGATGAAAGTCAATCAGAGAAGTCACTATCCTCACATAAAATATGAGCAGAGCACATCAAAAATTACAATTACCCAAATTAGGAAGAAAGATTACCGTTCCCACTCATGAATCTTTACACTCCAACTATTACCCAGATTGGCAAATTTAACCATATCTCAAGGAAATTCCAAAGAAACAACCAACTACGATAAAAAGAAAGAGTGGATATTGTTATTCCTTGAATGCCTAAAAAAAATCACAAAAACACATTACCCAGAAAAAGAAAAAGAAAAAAGACAGGGCTAATAACTTAAGGGAAAAGAGATCGTGAAAGGAGAATAAAAGTTAGGGTTTATGGAAATACCTTTTGAATGGAACTTGAACCCTGGAAAAACTTTCATAGAAAATCGTGGGAGAGCCATCACTCCATTAAAGGTGCGGTGAATACTCTTTGTAGATTTTATGTTTTACAAAAGAAAATCAAAATTCAAAATTCAATACGATAAACGTATAACAATTCTGTAGTATCGTCAAATTTCACAAATACAATGGAGATTTTTTTTGAAAGAAAAAAGAACTTACTCGCCAGAAACCTATATGGCATGCTTTCCCTAGCACAACCTCTTGCTCGCACAAATGTTCTTCAGGTTCTCAATGCCATTTAACATTTGAAAAAGAAAAAACATTATCATGAACAATAAAAAAATATATACCACCCAAATGGATAGCACGACACAAAACCATTTTAGCCCGTGCAAAGCTTATTAATAGCCGCATTCACATGATCTAAACCCAACCTCTCAATTGAAAAAAATTTCATTGCATGTAAGACAATAATTTTATAGCAAGTAATAAGTAAACTCATTGAGCGGAGAATGAATTATCATTCGGTCCATATTTCCTAAATGTGAGTAGAACTTTGCTCACATAAAAGAAATATTCAAAAACCATTCCTTTACATAAGAAGAACTTGAAAGTTGCATTGTACGGTTGGAAGCCTGAGGATTTAGTTGCCCTGCTTCTAATATTTAGCTATCAACACAACAATGTACTAACCGTTGTAATCAAGGAGAAGAAAAATATAATCTCAATTATTTTATCATAATTTAAAAATACAATCAAAAGATGTTTGAAGAGACGAATTGCATAACTCGTTGAAAAATTAAGAAAAAGAAAAAAAAAGAGAAAATGGTGACTGTGTACCGTTAACAGATTTAGCTTCAGGACCAACCAGTTCTTCCTCAAAGCATGAATAAATTTTCAGTTTCAGGTTTCTTCATACCATAAAATCATATATTCATGCTTGCCATACCTGTATTTATGCATCTTACAACCTGTATAGACATCATCTAGAATTAGATATTTTGGATTCTTATCAAAAACGTAAAATCAAAAAAAATTCAAATACATATCATACCAAAATACTAAATTTCAAAAATCCCAATTTTAAAAAAATAAATATGAAATAGGGTAAGAAAACTCAAACTCACTTAATAACCCCCCATCATATTGCCTTTAAATTTCGGATAATTGATCATCACCATCACTTTGTACTGAAATAGCATCAAGGCTCTTGGGAATAAAAGAAAAAGGATTATACATACATAATAAAACTGAAAAGATTAATTGTTTAAATATCGTTTCTCTTTAGACGATTTCAATTGAACCTGTTCTTTGAATCAGAATATACGAATAGACCGAAGAAGAAAGGGTGAGTAAAAGAAGAGAGAAACAAAATACAGGTAGATGAGAAGAGGCGGCCGTCAAACAAAGAAAAATGTGAAAGTGAACTTAGGGTTTGAAGAAACGCTTTTATACACCAAACGCATCCATAACCGGCAATTATTACTTGTAAAAATCACACGTGCGAAATTCATGTGCGACAGAGAAAAGAAAAACGAATTTCCCGATTTTTTTTCTTCAAAACTCCTTATTCTTATTGGTCTAAAACTTCTCTAGTGGGGCTAGAAGCTCTAGGAAGAGAGATTGATTTAGCTTTTAACCACAACAGAGGAAATTCACTTGAAATCATATTATTAATATGAATAATTTTTTTTTAAAAATAATATGTGTCACTTTAAGGAGTTTTCTTCCGCATAAATATTTTAGTATTTGTACGTTTGTGTGCATAAATTGTTAGAACTTTTGAAAACGACACAGATCACAAACTTAGATATTTTTTTGAGTTGAATTTTTACAGATGATTATACCTCATAAATATACTTGACACTTTGATCACATGATGATTAAGTGTATTATACTAGAGTTTCATGTATATAACTTCGCATGTTATGTTTTCAATAAGAAACGACGTGAAAACTTACGATATAGAAATGTAAACAAGTCAAGTTATGTACTACTAACCTCAAGTGGAAGGATGATGTCATCGTTGATGTCTGTACGTTTTCGGAATCTTTAGGTCTTCAGAGTAATACTTGTATGTCTCAACATATCTAGACTTCCTAGTCTAACCTAACGATGTTGAATCTAGTAATCTAATCAAGTCACTTATGAGTTTTGACACTAAAATATGACAACCAACCTTGACAAACCAACGCTTGGTGGGTTCAACCGAGCAATGCTCTAACAATCTCCCTTTTTGTCAATCTTAGTGACAAAACTTTATTACATATTATGGATAATACACGAATTAAAAGATACAAATATTATATTACATAACATTCTCTTAACTCATTCTTCATACGCTTGATTCCAAGTTTTAACAGCTCATAACCTGCACATATTCAAAAATAAATGCTAATGTTGACACATTTGAATAACAAAAGCTTTACTCCCCCTAAAGGAAAGCTAGGTAGATATTCAATCCAAACCTATTTGTTATTCCTCTTTTGTAGAATAAAATACTACACAACAAGATGATATGTTTCTCCCCTTAGTCCATGATTTACAATTTCGTTAGATATATACTTTTCAGCACATACAATATGTCATTTCTCAGTGATTGTAAATCACCTGTATACTCCATATATTTCTCTCCCTTTTGTCACAAAAATGACAAAGACATGAAAAAATACAAGAGTAAACCGAAAGGATCTTACAAGTTCATGAGAACTCATACAACCTATTAGAGTTAAGCACGGAGGTCTAACATACCATTTTAGATAAGCAATATTAAAACCGAAACTACCTAAGTAATTTGTGTTTGCATCTTATCAAGGAAACAATTGCCTGAAGCAATTTTCCCTTTGATTTGATAAGTCAGAAAAATATATGAATTAACTCGACTGCTTATCAGGATCCAATTATTCATAAATAATTATACTCATTTAGAAAAGACAAAACTAGGTTAACTAGTTTTCTTATCAAGGATCCGATTAAACTTGAATAATCGTACCTCGTTTTGATAAGCCTAAACTAAGATCATAATTAAATTAGTTTTTCTTATCAGGAATCAATTGGACTAAAACAATTGAACCTCCTATTTCGTTAAGCAAAAACAAAAAGCAAACCTGATTTAGTTTTTCATAACCGAAACCAATTGAAACAAAAAAATTGAACCGTACTTTTCGTTAAGCAAAAGCAAGAATATACAATTTAAATAAGCTTTTCTTAATAGGAAAACGATTAACAAACATAAATAAATCGTTACCTTACTCATCGATATGATAAACTAAGATCTGAACCGATCAAATTTTCATATCAGGAAAGATTATCAAAATAAATCTTCTCTCGGTTTCCACAACCACTCTTCCCACAAAGATATGACGTTTAAGCAATTGGGCCGACCGAGCGAGCGAATCGAGGGAGGGAGGACCTTCTATATGGTCACTTTTTTGTAAAATGTAAGTGATTAATTGACACAAAAAGATTGGAAATGGTCTGGGCCGAAAAATCAAAAATGCCCCTTTGAATCAAAATTTTCTTTTTTTCCTTTAAACATTTGCGTAAATAAACCGAAGAGGAATGAAAAATAGGAATTAGACATTTTCGTAAATAAACCGAAGAGGAAGGGAAAATAGGTATTAGACAATTTCGTAAATAAACCAAAGAGGAAGGGTAAATAGGTATAAGAGTCAAATTGTATTATAATTCCTTATGTATCATATTTTTCCAGGGGTATAATTGGCAAGCAAACTAGAATATAACATATCTACACAATGAGATATGTTATATTAAAGAGATCTACGTAATGAGTACAAACAACAATATCAAATTTAAAGTTTTTACGAAACATTCGGAGGTGTTTATCATTTTAGGCACAATTTTCAAAAATTGATTTCATAGTCATTATACAAACCATCACAAAGGATGCATAACATATTATGTAGCCATATTTTGGTTTATGCGTCAACTAATTTTCCATTGCAACTAATAAAACGATGTACTCCCTTCGTTTCAGTAAAAGTTATACTTTCACTTTAGGCACAAATTTTCTTTTACAGTCCAATTGCAGCAGTGTTTCCTTTTTTCTTCGGTCGGCCCTCCCCACCGTGGTAGCGGTGTTCTAGTATAGAACTCTCCCCTTGTGAGTTGCTTTTCCCTACAAGACAAAAGAATAACAAACAAGACAATCTTTACCTGAGAAAGGTCGACAAAGTCTTAGCTTTTATGTTGCCAATGTAACAAGCTAAAACTGAAACTCATATATATACTATATACACAATTTATGAAACATAAAATAATAATAGTATAATTGTGACTTCACACATGAGTTTCATCAATATCTACTGATGATCGTTTGATAAAGCATCCACAAGGTGAAAACCAAAACCTGCTTATATCAAAGAGTCACAACATCCTAAGAGATGTACATAATATGAGATCGGAAATATCGGGGTTTGTGAAAACCAAAATAATATCTCATAAGCCGAAAGTAAAGAGGCATGAAAGAATTACAAGATGCACAAACTATCAATCATAACACAAGATTTAAAACATAAAACTTATTATTGATAGTTGTAAATAGACTTCATACAAGAATTGAAAAGATCTACAATTGATAGTGTTATAATATTAACATAACATCATCTATCTTAATCTTTAGCGGTGCTTTGGTTGTTCACTGAGGTTTCTTCAGTGTTCAAACTCTTGAAACATGTTTCGAGGGACTTGTCAGCAACCATATCTTGTTTTCACGTTTTTCAACTTGTTCTTTCATCTGTGCAAGATCTGCAATAATCTCTCCAATCTGTATTTTAGTCAGTCTTGATTCCGAACCGATATGATGAGATTGGTTCTTAAGTCTCCGAAACCAGTGATGGAATTAACCATACTATCAGTCGGAATCCATTTGGTTATCTTCGAATCTTGAAAATCAAAATAAAATAGGAAAGACTCCTCTTGAGATCCTTTTGAAGTATCGGAATCATAATCAAACATGTTTTTCGAGACAATCTTCTACTTCATTTCTGTATTGATGCCTTGGCAATTCTCACTTTTTGATTTTCCTCCTTGTTTTCCTTAGTAATACTGCGAGTTACTGGAGGCATGCTCAAAACTTTAAAAAGGAATTCACCAGGATTTCTCAATAATTATAGAGGGAAATTTTCTTAAGTTATTAAGAAAATAATTTTGGACCGAAAATGGCAAGGGAGTTTCCTCAAAAATATTCAAAAGATTTGTACATTTTTACTTGCCAAGATTCAAGGATAGAATCTTTATCCAAAAATCTCTAAGTAAGGAAGAAAATATTTTTCCATAGGGTAACATTTTTTGAAACCGAAAATTGTAGAAACCTTAAAAACTGAAAATCGGTGTTAACATGAACTTAGACATTGTGGATTCGCAGTCTTCCACTATAAGTCATACTTATCTGATATAAACACACAATTTGTGCCCTTGTTTCATGTGCTTCATCATCTTACTTAGACCAAGCAAAAAACCGATGACGAGGCACATTCACAATACAACTAGGTTGTATTGGAGTAAGCTTTATCAAGCTTACTACGAACATAAGATCCTTTGTTCATGTTTTCCTTTGATGCTTTCCGCCCAAAATCATTCCTCATTTTACTTTGATCTTTGTTTGAGATGATACAAGTAGGATCACAAGTAATAGATGTACTGGTATAAGAGATATATATGATTTTGAAATCTCTTTTTATTCTGTCCATGAGATCTTCGTAAGATTTTTTCATTCTAATGATTTCCTTATGACATACCTCATTTCTTTCATCAGAAAACACATGATTGATTGAAACCTGTTTATGATTGATTTTTGTATTCACATATATTTTCTCTTTCCCTTTCTTCTGGATACTCCTCACGGATGATAACCCTTCATGTGGGTCATGAAAGTTCCAACACGAATGTGGATGGACCTTTTTCCAGAAGTGATTGTCAACTCTTGTTTCACAGTCCTTGGAGTTGATGGGATTAGTATGACATGTGGATACTTTAACTACCGCATAATGATCTTTCAGATTTCTAAGACAAAATGCTTCTCTCAATACTTTTACAAGAGTATTCTGAAGTAGCACCAGTTTCTTGTTAACAGATTGAAAGATAAATTTTTATGATCTTTCCATCGAGATCGATTCTTAGTTTCCTTTGAATCAGAATTCGAAAGATCAGTAGCAGTAAGTAGAGGAATTCCAATATCTTCTTATGACTTTATGATTTTAACAGGTGATAAACCTTAACAGTGAGAATCATGATCTGTTTCAGACATGACCGAACTAGGCTTATTATCACAGTCTGATAAAGTCGTGCAAAGACTCTTTTTTTCTTTATCATAAGAAATTATAACATATGCATTAGTCAGTATCTTATCTTGAGACTCTTGTTCTTGAGTAAGAGCTTTATCAAGAAATTTTGAGAGGGATTTGTTTTCTTTGAATAATCAAGTAAGTTGCATATCCTTTCCTATGATCTCTTGTCTAAGAGAATAAGCTTTTGTTTTCAATTTTAAAACCTCGATAGACAGAAGACTAATAGGCTTTAAGAGTTTGACCAACTCTTTTTCAGCATCACTTTCGACATCAGAATTGGATAAATAATATGTGTTGTTTACACCCTTATCTCTAGAAGGAGATGTAGGTGTAGTAGCATATGCAACTTCTGGACTTCCGTTATCTTGAGTTACGTTAACTGAATCATTAGTTTCTTCCTTAACCATTTTAGATTCCAGTCTTATAGGTTGGATAGCACCAAACACAAATTGTTAGAACTTTTCGTGTTTGCCTGCTCTGATACCAATGGAAATGACGAGGGTACCAAGTACACCATAATTTTTTTCGATATCAACCTATAAGTCCGAACCTTACGTGATCTAATATAGACAGGAACTGTCAAGAAGATAGCAACCATAAGGTATACACTTGGTATATAATTTTTAGCTTAACACCGAACCTTAAACTATAGGGATCAACCCAAGTGTTTGGGATAAACGTACAATGTATTTACTTTTAATTAATTACGACCATTTGATTTGATTGTATTCTGCGAATCGGTGCTTGACCCGGCGACGGAATCAGTTATTTTTCTCAGAATTTTTTCGTTTTCTGTGTTGATTCTCTTTATTAATTCAGGTGTGTTCTTCTTCGATCTGATAATTGATGCTTCAAATCATGTTATTAATTACTAGAACTTATGTCGGATCTAAATAAAAACCAATCGAGAAATGGTTCTCTTTCTAACCTAGAAAATTTTGAATCAACTTTTACTTTTCATTCTGCTGCTACTTCTGCTCCTGCTATGGATGTTCCATCATTATTCATTCATGATGATGTTATAGATGATAGTTAAAATGAATGGAGATTTAATTTGATTAGCAGACTTGATTTTGTTAAATTGAAAATAGAGGTTGCTTCAGCATCTTTGAGGAAACAATGGGTTTTGAAAGGTTCTGTTCAATTCATTCCTCTGGGGAAAGGTTTCCTTATCATCAAGATGGATAATGAAGAGGATAGAAGTCTCATTTGGAGAGAACTTTAGATGGTTGACTCACAAACTTTGAAGTTAAGAGCACGGGAGCCAAATTTTAATCCAGAAACTCAAAAAACTTCTTCAGCATTTGTTTGGGAAACTTTTCCTGGATTGAGTATTGAGAATTGGAAGGAAAGTATTATCCTCCAAATTGGTAGTAAAATAGGCAGAGCTATAAAGGTGGATGAAAAAACTTTAAAAAGGGAGATTGGGTATTATGCTAGTGTGTTGGTAGAAATTGATTTAACTAAATTCATTCCCAGTAAAGTGATTCTTAAATCAAAATATGGTAAAATTGAGCAACCTATTCAATTAACCAAATTACCCAAATTCTATAACCATTGCTAGATTGTGGGTCATTTAGTAGCAGAATGCAGATCAAAAAGAAGTGGATTGCCTCCCAATGAAGCATCTCAAGAGTTTCAAGTACAGAAACCAAAAAAACAATGGAAACCTAAGTTGGTGACACCTCCTGTAACTAGAGGATTTGATATCTGTTTTCCTTCTAAAGAGAATGATATAGAGCATATCATTGATCACATTGATGAGAATATATTAAGTGATAATGAAATTATTGATGGCATAATTCCACCAATTCTGTAACAAGAAACTTCATCTTCAGGGAGATTTCATATCTTACAAGAGAACAATGAAGAATTCAAGGGTGCTTTAAATTCTTACATAGATTTCCAAGTCTTTCAGTTGACAAAATTATTACAATGGTCTCCAGTGTTCCTTCACCAAATAATGTAGTAAATTTGCAACCTCCCATTGGTTCAACTGGAGCTGGCTTCTCTTCAGCAGATGGTAATGTGGAGATAGTAATACAAGAAGATAATTCTGGGAACCTGAAAACTTCTATAAAGAATGATGTAGCAGAAAGTTCAAGTGGGAGTGATATCACAAAAGGTAACTCAAAAACAGGTAAAAACACCAGTATTGTTACCACTAGAAGGCAAGCAGCAAATCTAAATACAAATATGAGCAAAAATGGTCAAGGAAGGATAAGTTCTACTTCTCAAACACCTTATTCATGAAAGTTATATATTGGAATGTCATAGGCCTGAGGAGAACTAAGGCCAAAGATAAACTCAGAAATATAGTAAAAACTTTTTGTCCTTCTTTAGTTATTTTAGCAGAACCAAAAATATGGGCTTCTTCAGATTTTATTAAAAAATTAAGGTTACAAGGTATGCATTATAGTCTTATTCACAATTCTTGTGAAGAAAATAAAAGAAACATATGGATCCTATGGAGTGCTTCAATAACCACTCCTAAAATAATTTCAAGTACAAAACAAGCAATAACAGTGGAAGTGGGAGGTGTTGTAATTACTTGTGTTCATGCTGCCACTTTAACAATAAATACAAGAGATCTCTGGCAAGAATTGGAGGCAGTAAATGTTCTGAATAAGCCTTGGCTTGTCATTGGGGATTTCAACACAGTAACAAGTATAGAAGAAAAGGTGGGAGGTCTCACTCCATTGAGGATGTCAATGAGGGAATTTACAGATTGTTTGAACAATTGTAGTCTCATCCAAGCTCCAAAAACTGGTTTAGAGTTCTCTTGGTGTAATAACAGAGCAGGGAAAAAGAGGATAGTATGTAATCTAGATAGAGCAATTTTTAATGATAAATGGATGGATATTTATCCAAGTTGGGGTTACAAAGTTGGTGTAAGAGGTATTTCAGATCATGGAGTATTATATGGGGCAAGTGCTGATATTCCAAAGCCTAAGAATATACCCTTCAGAGCTTTAAAGGTATGGAAAAGTCATACTGATTTTCTACATCAAATTCAAGCCTCTTGGAATTCTAAAAAAGTAGGTAATCCTATCTTTATTTTTATGAGAAAATTAAAATCTCTAAAATATGACATCCAACAATGGAACTGGAATACTTTTGGTGATGTAACAAAGAAGCTGAAGCAAGCAGAAGAAAATGTCTTACAAGCTGCTTTACTGTCAGAAAAAAATCCAGAAGATAAGAGCCTTTTGAATAACTTAATAACTGCAAGAGGAGTTCAAGAGGTACTTATTGGGCAACAAAAGGAAATAATTCAGCAAAAATCAAGAGTCAAGTGGTTAAAAGAAGGAGCATCAAATTCAAAATTCTTTCATGTAAATCTAAAGATAAGACAAGCTCAAAATGCAATAGTTGAGCTAGAGGACTCAGATGGGAATATAGTAGCTGACCAACAAAAGATTGCTAATGTTTTAACATCTCACTTTGAAGAGAAATTTAAATTTCAAGAAGTATGCTTTACTCCAGGTATTTTTCAAGATATTCTAAAATTAGTGAGTGATGAGGAGAATATAATGTTAGATGCTGTTCTATCATATGAAGAAGTTAAACAAGCAGTTTTTGATCTTGATCCAGATAGTGCCCCTGGACCTGATGGATTTGCAGGTTGGTTTTATAGATATGCTTGGGAAATAATGGGAAGAGACTTAACAAAGGCCATACAGTATTATTGGAGGGGTGGCTTTATTCCACAAGGATTTAATGCTAATTTCTTACTTCTACTGCCAAAAGTGAAGAATGCCAAAAGAGCAGGCCAGTTCAAACCAATTGGGATAATGAACTTTAGTTTCAAAGTGATTACAAAGATTATAACAACAAGATTTGGCAGTATCATACAAAAAATAGTCTCTCCTCCACAAGGTGCATTCATAAAAGGTAGAAACATTCAAGAACACATTGTGCTTGCCTCAGAATTAGTGAATGAACTTGAAGTTAAAAGAAGAGGTGGAAACATAGGTCTCAAGCTAGATATAACTCAAGCTTATGACTCTCTCAGTTGGGAATTTCTATTCCAAGTTATGAGAAATTTTGGTTTTTCTAAAAAAAGGATTAATTGGCTTCACACTTTACTGAAATATGCCAGAATATCAATTATTTTAAATGGTGGTCCTGTTGGATATTTTCAAGTAGGGAGAGGGTTAAGACAAGGTGATCCCCTGTCCCCCCTACTTTTTGTAATAGCAGAAGATTTCTTGAGTGGAATAATAATAAGAATGGTTCAAAAAGGACAACTTCAGTCTATGGTATCAAGAAATGGAATACAACCTTCTCATATATTCTTTGATGATGACATATTCTTATTTTGTAATGGGGACAAGAGAAATGTTAGGAAACTCTTAAACATTCTCAAAGATTATCAAGCTTCCTCGGGAAAAGTTGTTAGTCTTTCTAAAAGCAAATGCTTCATTGGAGGAACAAGTGATCTGAGAAAAGCTAAACTTGCAGCAGAATGTAACATGCCTCTTTCTTCATTTCAAGATAAGTACTTAGGACTAATGCTAATACCAGGATGCATCAACTCATCACATGTTTGGAACTATGTGGAGCAAATTCAGGAAAATCTTGCAGGATGGAAGGGTAAGCTCTTATCTTTCCAAGAAAGGTTAATTTTGGTAAAACATCTCCTCTGCCGTATCCCCATCTACAGTATGGAAATCTATAAATGTCCTCAAAGAGTTTTAAAAGAGTGTGAAAAAATCATAAGAAATTTCCTTTGGACTGGAGACCCTTCAAAAAATAAGAGTATCACTTTGAAATGGGATTTAGTATGTTCTCCACTAGAAGAGGGGGGTCTGGGTCTGAGGAGATTAGAAATCATAAATAAAGCACAACTTATGAAACTGTGCTGGAAAATTCAGAATAGTATAGAGGAATGGGCTAGATACTTTCAAGAAAAATTTATAACCAAAAAGGGAGATTGGATAGATTATTATAAAAAATCCTCTATACTTCCAGGCTTGAAATGGGTTGCAGATGAAGTGAAGAATCATAAAAGATGGATAGTGGGAGATGGTACAAAAATATCAGTGTGGAAGGACAAATACGTGAAAGATAAAGCACTAAGTGAATTATTCCCTGAAATGCATATATGAAACAATTCCCTGATTTGAAGGTAGCTAATTTGTTGTTGGATGGAAAATGTGTCATTCTTGTAGAAATTTTGGAAATGATAGCAATTCATGAACTCCCTGTCATTAATAATGAAAGTGACAGAAGAGTATGATGTGGTACTATCACTGGAGCCTTCATTGTGTCTTCAGTTATGGAATGCAACAGAACAAAACAACCTAAGCTGCAATGGACCACTCAGGTATGGAACCACTCAGTTCATCCTAGTATGTCAAGTAATATGTGGAAACTGGTTAGAGGTATCTGCTCAACAGATGAAAAAATGAAAACCAGAAAATTTCAGCTGGCTTCAAGATGCTATTTCTGCACAAAATCTGAGGAAACTCTTGAGCACATCTTGTGGAACTACAATTATAGTGAACTTATCTGGAAATGGTTAGGAGGTATGTTCTGTTTTATGAATCCAAGATCTTTTGAGGAAGTTTTTAAATATGCAAAAAATAAAAGCCCTGCAGTGAAAGAATTATGGAGGAATGCAACTTTCATCACACTCAAAGAACTTTGGTTTCAAAGAAACAAGTGTGTTTATGATGAAGAAAAGTTCAATGAGAACAACCTAAAAACAAGAATTCTGAGGTTTACTGCAGAGTGTGAAGTGAGAATGAAGGCTACAATGTGGAATACAGCTTATGATCTTCAGACATTAAAAAACTTTGGAATGAAATGCAGGAAGACTAAAGCTTTTGCTATAAAAGAGAAAATTTTCAAACTGCCGCAGAAAGATCAACTCCTTCTATGTTGTGATGGTGCTTCAAAGGGGAATCCAGGTGACTCAGGTTATGGGTTTATTTCCAGGGACAATGGAGGAGATTGTGTAGTTGCCATTGTAGGAGGACTGGGAGTTGCAACAAATTTTTATGCAGAGGTTATGGCAGTCCTGTGTGCTTGAGAATGGGCAATAAACAATGGATTTAGAAGACTACTTTTCAGATCAGATTCAAAAGCTTCCATTGAGGTCTTTAAAAGCTCTAAAGTTCCATGGTTTGCAATATCTAGATGGAGGAAAATTTGTTGTAATGCCATTGAATGGGATTTTATACACAGTTTTAGAGAAGTCAATTTTTCAGCTGATACCTTAACAAAAAAAAGTGTCAGTTTGAAAAGGGGAGAACAACAGATTTTCAACAGTAGGCCTTCCTTCCTAGTAACTTTAGAAAATGAACATCACAAATATTATAGATTTGAATAGATTAGCTTAATAGTTCTGTTTTATTTTTGTTCTTTTGATCTTTATGATCTCTCTTTTTGTATTCTTTGGATTCTCTTTGGTTATTAATAAAAGATTATTATCAAGCAAAAAAAAAAGTATTTACTTTTAATTACAATTAAAACAATAATTATATGTGCTGAAAGTAAAAGTAAAGACACAACAAGATTTTGTTTACGAGGAAATCGCAAATGCAGAAAAACCACGGGACCTAGTCCAGTTTTGAATACTCTCATAATTAAGCCGCTATACAAAGACACTACCAACTTCGTATAGTTGAGACTAAGTAAACTACCCCTAGTTACCTAGTTTCCTCAGTATCCTGCGTCTATAACCAATCTGGCCAATTCAAAAGAATCCTAAGATTGGCCAGATTGGTTGTAGACGCAGGATATTGAAGAGTATCACCAAATGATAGCTTGTCTATCTAAATATGACTAGCAATAACAAGTCTGTCAAAATATAAACTAGATCTAGTCGGATGCCAGCTGATCAAGTTTGTGCACGAAGCAAATCACAAAGATACGAAACCAATAAGAAAAATCTTTTTGTACTCGGATCATGAATAGTCTTTTGTACCTGCACAATAACAAACTTAATTCCAACTTATGATCGACCACACACAGAACGAAGTATGTTAACAAATGATGATCACAAGTCAACGCCATATCTAAAGGCAGATCTGAACTACTTATAATATCTTGATCTAGCTTGAGTGACCTTATGTCAGAAGAGAAGGCTCTCAAGAATAACCAACTAGGTGCAATCAAGAGTTAACAAACAGTTAGCCAATCAAATCAATAATTGAAAACTAAAATAAATTCTAGTTTCCCACCAACGGTACTAGTGGACGCTTCTTGATCCCAAAGAAGTCTTTAAACTAGCGGACGCAAGATTTCTCCTAATTAGATTACTCTCCTCTCCAAGATAGTATTACGAAAATACTATTAGTCGGTTACACCAGAAACAACAAAGATGAAGTTTGCCTAGCTCATGATAAGTTTGTAAGAAGAACAAACTTCACTATTTATGGACCAAGGTAGTTTGGACACCAAGGAATTTCCATAACCAAAAAATTTCTTAAGATGTGCAATAAAGCACCTAAATTCGGTTTTGTCTAATTCCAACCAATATCCAACTGTATAACTGAAAACTTCATGGACAACTCAATATTAGCTAGTACTTAACTAATATATCTTTCCATAGATATGTTTTGATTGCAAGTAAAATAAAATATATTAATTTCGAAAATCTCAAAAAGATTCTCTATTATTTCGGTTTGGGATCTTACCTTGAGTATCAAGGAATATCTTTGAACAATTAAGAAATAAGATTTCATCACATGTCCAAATTACTCCCTATGTCGACATTGAACTTTCCTATTTTGCAAAACCAATTTCCAAATCACACAAACCATAAAGTATACGTGACTTGAAGAAATCGGTTTTGCCTATTGGGACCGGTTCTACCATGACTCCTAAAACAAGTTAGGATTTGTTCTACCTTGATTCCAAATATAGGTAAGGATCGCTTCTACCTTTACTCCCAACATAAGCTAGGATCGGTTCTACCTTGATTCCTTAAATAGGTTACAATCGGTCCAACCTTAAGTTCTTCAATGAAAACCAAATCTTCAATCCTCTTGATTTCCTTTCGATTACGAAACAAGTTCGTACGTCTACTTCCTTAAACTCATGCAATTAAACATAGTTTTATAGGTATGAAATCAAACCAATGTTCACTACACAATCTAGTTACGAGTTAAAAAGATTATGTCGATGTCGCAATTACAAAGTTCAAAACATAAACATTATATATTTCGTAATTCAATATACCAATATAAAGTACTTATCACTATTGCTATATTGTTCCTTGACACTTTGATCACAATATGATGATCAAGTCTATTATACTAGAGTTTCATGTATAAAACTTCGCATGTTATGTTTTCAATTAGAAACGACTTGAAAGCTTGCGATATAGAAATGAAAACAAGTCAAGTCATGTATTACTAACCTCAAGTAGAAGGATGATATCATCGTTGATGTCGACACGTCTTCAGAATCTTCAGGTCTTCAGAGTAATACTTGTATGTCTCAATATTTCTAGACTTCCTAGTCTAACCTAATGAAGTTGACTCTAATAATCTAATCAAGCGACTTATGAGTTTTGATACTAAAATATGACAACCAACCTTGACATACCAACGCTTGGTGGGTTCAACCAAGCAATGCTCTAACACTTTTAGTTATTTAAATGCACTTGGGTTTTCTAGGAGAACATACAATACAACAAAATGCAAAAGTCGAAGTGAATTGTTGTGTATTTCTTTTGACCGGAGTTTAAACCATAATGTTAGATGTTTTTCATTTAATCATCTCAAATGTGCTCGGTATTTTTTTATTTTTTTTTGATTGATATGTGCTCCATAACTTTATGAGAGATTTTTAAGGTTTTTTTCATGGCTTCTTCATTTATTTTTTTATTCAGCTTGGTAGTGCTCCTAAAGCAATATGTTTGTGGAGGTTTCTTATAAGAAAATAGGTAATCCTAATCGAAGAAGGTGTTCACATATCCATTAAACTTTTTGATGGGAAGCGAAAATGAGATGTTAAAGATTGTTGGAACCGTCTGATTGGCAGACTCATATTACCTAAAGGTGCCACACCACCGAAGATGGAAAATATCAGTCCTAAGTTATAAAAACATTTTTTCCAGTTGATGTTAGTTAACATATATATCCTTATGGTTAGATGTGCTTCACAAGAGGATGTTTGAAGAGTGAGGTTACTAAGAGTTTTCCAGCTAAAATATGGAGTAATACACTTGCTAAATACGGGTAAGGATTATAACACGGGTACACAAAGGAATATTCTTACTCAAATTTAGGTGATACTCCCTTCGTTTCTGGAAAAGAGATACTTTCACTTTTTCAATCTGGCCTATTTTTAGGCTAAAATGAAAAAGTGAAAGTATCTCTTTTCCAAAAACAGAGGGAGTATTTTTTGATCTAGCTAGGATTGAAAGATTAGAAAATCAAGATCTTGTTTGAGATTCATAGTGTCATTGGGACACTATTATTAGTTAATGATTCTACAACTAATAAGATTCTTGGCATTTTGCCCGTGTTGTCACCAAAGTGGACTTATTGAACTTCTTTCGGAGAGGTTTTTGGTGGAATGGGAAGGAACAACCATTCTTACAACGATAACATATGAAAAAATTCCCATCTTTTTATCCGTATTAAAAAATACTTGGAGATGGACTAGGTGAATGCTAGAGGAAACCATAGGCTAGTGACAAACTTAAAAAGATTGTTAAAGACCCAAACAAACCCCAAAACCTAAAGAACCTGTTGATAATGGGAAACAAAGTAATCGGGAGCTAGAGGAAAACTTAGGTGCTGGTGAGTTGCTAGTAACAATAATATGACTGAGCCTATAGCAGTTATGGCAAAATCCATTAATGATGGGTATGATAATGTGACTGTAGTTGTAACTAAAATTAGAAAGAGTCATAATCATCGGGAAAATGGTTCTAGAAGCTCCTCTAAAATGGCAGGAGACAGTAATACTCATGCAGGCCATGCATGTAACTAAAAGTCACTGTCAAACATGACAATAGAAAATATCTTTGATATTCATAGTAACCATAATGTAAGTGTTCATACGACATATAATGATGATATGGAAACTGAAAGAATTTATGGGGTGATTGACCTGGAGGTTCCTGCTTTGCTGTGCTCTGCCCTAGCCGTAGCCGACTCTTCCCTCTTCCCAAATAAAAGAAGATGGATTATCCCGTAATCTAAGTTGGGATGAAAGGGTGGAACAAGAACATGAGGAAGAAAAGGAATTTACTCTGGTAATCTCTCAGTCAAAACAAAATAACTTCGATAGTCGTAGAAACGATAATGTAAGTTTTATATGACATCTAATGATGATATGGAAACTAAAGAAATTGTACCACGTAATCTCAGTTGAGATGACAGAGTGGAGTAACAACATGAGGAAGAAAAGAAGTTTACTATGATAATCTCTAAGCTGCAATGAATATATATATATATATATATCTAGCTAAATAAATATAAATAAATATACATATATATACATTATCTAGCTAAACAAAAGCAGACTATGGTGGTCTAACTATCTATTTATGTTATTGGTGTCCCATACTCGATTCGTTCGAGAGATTCTCTTTCAATAGTTTTGAAATAAGGGTTCTCTATTGGAACCTTCGTGGAGATTTCATTTTTGAGCAGTGTAGAAAGTTTAGACCTGATTATTTTTCATTGCAGTTTGTCGAGATGATCCTTGTCTTCGATTGTTCGCATTTAATTTTTGTGGAACTAACTTGACAAATCTATGATGTGTTTGTTCTTTAAATTTGAATCTGTGAGTAGTCAGTTGTACTTCACAATAGGATTCTTTTAATGTTCAATTGATAGTGAAGTTTTTTATACAGTTGTTGTGTTAATATTGTACATTGCTGGGTGGGATATTTGGTTTGAGCTTACTGAGTTATTACAGTATAGTGATGGTCCCTGGTTTTATATTAGGAATCTTAACATTATTCTTGGTGCACATTAAAAATCTCGTGCTCCGAAAATTATCTCTCTCGGTGAATTCAGGTAGTTCTCTAACACGTGCGATTTAATTTATCATGAGACTAAGAGTGAATTTACTAAGACCAATTGCAGAGTTCACAATTATATGGAAATACACCCTGACAAAGTTTTTTGAAATGAAGATTGAGACAACTATTGTAATTTTTCTACATGCAGTACTTTCTCTCGTGCCCTATCTGATCAACACCTATTATAAATTGAATTTCCAAAAATTGACAAGTCTCTTCCATATTTCTTTAAGTTTTATAATATATGTGGCTTCCTCACCATTTTAAAAAAATGTCATTGCGAGCACATGAAGTGAAACTTTCTATGGACGCGTTTGTGCTAATACATAAATTAAAGCATATGAAATCCATTCCAAATGAGTGAGATAAAGATGTCTTTGGTGATATCAATGTCCAAGTAACGCAAAAATCTTCATGATTTAGAGGTTGCGCAATAATGCTTATGCGATGAGGGGTTTAGTGAGAATTTGCATGTGATAGAAGTGGAAGTTGCCAAGAAATCGAGAGCCACCTGGGTATATATCAAATAAGGGTAGTAATACAATATTTTCCAAAATCAACGGGGATATTAACAAATTAACCCAATTGAAGATTAATGGTGAGGTAGCCCTGGACCATGAATTAATTACTATGCACATAGTTAATTATTTCATGAAGTCATGTTATGATGATAATACATGCGGTAAAACATTTTCAATAAGTTGAAGTTGCCAAGAAGTCAGATGCCGCCTTGAAAAACAAGCAGATGATCGGAGAAAATAAGTCAAGAGCTATCCAGGTATTAGATCGGGACAGTAATACATCACTTTTTTCATTGTATTGTCAAAGTTCATGAGGTTACTAAATACCTTAAACTCATTTGAAGATTGATGGTGAGGTAGCCCTGGACCACGATGTAATTGTTATGTACAAAGTTAATTATCTCGCGAGGTTATACCATGATGATAATACATGCTGTAATATGATCTTATCGATTCTTTAATTCAATAAGAAGTGATGAGTCAAGAAACTACTTCTTTGACTCAAATTTCTAGTGATGATAAGATTAAACTTGTTGTGTTTAGAATGAATGCCAATGCTGACCCGCCCCTAACGGTTTTGGCGGAAAAAATTTCACGTATGTTTCAGATATTTGGTTGGTAGTGATATTGCGAGATCAGTTTAATTATTCTTTGAGCAGGGATGACTTGTTCCTAGTACGAATCCAAATCACACTGTTCTTATCTTTAAAGAACCATGAGCGAATGTGGTGTAGAAGTTTCGACTTATTACTTTGGTGAATTTCCACTTTAAAATTATTGGGAAGATAATTACCGAAAGAGTTGCTCTTATTGCCTCTTGTATTATCAGTCCGGAACAAAGGGATATCTTTAAGGAGAGAAGTGTTTTCGAGTTCCGAACAGTTAAAGTTGTCAATTTGTAAAATGATATATACGCCTTTTTGGAGGAAACGTCACTCTAAATGTTGACATCCTCAAAAAGCTATTGATACTTTAGATTGGAAATTTCTTTTGGATATATGCTTTTAGATCTTTCAACTCTTGCCTCATTTTTCTACATAATACATTTGATCCAAGTATTGCTTAGTTCTTCCAGATTATTTGTCGTAATTAATTGGTAAGACCATGGGTATTTTCAGTGTTCTCGTGGTGTAAGACAAGGTGACCCCACTTTCTCCACTCCATTTCTGTTTAACCGAAGATGTTTTGAGTTGATGTATTTTTAATCTTGTTGATAGAGGTTTGTACCCAATATCCACATGGGGGATATCTGTCCCTACTCATATATTTTATGCATATGACATTATGCTTTTTCGCAAAGTTTTCTCAGGGAAGTAGATTAAGTTATTGCTCTATTTTTCTGATTATGGCTTAAACTTAGGTCGGAATATTAGCAATCTAAGTGTTTGATGTTCCAGAGTAAACCAATTGCAGGTCGTGCTAAGGTGATATCTTCTCAGTATGGTATTCTTACTGGATCCTTTCCTTTCAGATATTTGGGGCTTTCTATTTTTCAGGGTAGTCCTTGAAAGTGATCCATCAATCGATTCTAGATAGAACTAAACTAAAATTCTCTATCTATAACGTGAAGACTCTTTCTGCTAACGGTAAGGTAGAGTTTGTTTGTTTGTTCTATTATATTAAGTTCCTTATTGTACAATTTTCTTGTACATGAATAACCGAAAGCCTGTGTATACAATATATGTAATCACTCTTCAATTTCTTGGAAGCAAGTTTGTCAAATTTTTGACGAAGGCGGCCTGAATACAGGTTTCCTTCAAACGGTTAACTGTTCGGCTCTCATGAAAACGGCATGGTTGGTCATTACATGCAACTATTTTTTGGAGTGATTTTATTGGTAAATGATTCTTAAAGGGGATTGATGTTTGTAAAGGTTATAAAAGTGTTTGGTATGGGCTGGAATTACAAAGTAATAGCTCCGCAAGAAAGTCTAGCTTGTGCTGGTTGATTTGGGATGGTTCAAAAATTAATTTTTGCATAAATAAATCATGTTGTGTCTCTCTATATATATATATATACCAAATTATCATAAATTTGTACCATAAACTATTTCTTCGACTTATCTTGATGGTCTATTGGTCCATTCTGTTGCCCCGAGGTTAAGATCGTCTATAAATTTTAAAAGGGAATGACAGAAGATTCTAATGTTTTTTTTTTTTTTTTTTTTTTTGTAAAAATCATCATGGGCAGAATAACTTAGAAAACATGTTTTTTTTTTTTTTTACTTACTCAATAAGATTTCATTAAAAAGCAAATATATGTACAAAGCTTAGTCCATGCCAATCTAGCTATCCAGAAAGGCCATTTAAACTATCACAGCTTATTTGAAACAATTATAAACTTTTCCAGGCCATTCCCAGCCGGAATGAACGCTGGCCTACCCTCATAGAATTCATAAATATCCTCAGCCAACAAACATGCTTGTTTGGCCAAGGTATCTGCAGCAAAATTAGCTTATATGTAACTATGGACATAGCATATATTACTATAAAAAGCACAAGCCATCTTCCATTTTTGAGTCATCTCCCATGTTAGCTCACCATTTTTCTAAAGCTTGAATGCAACTCATTGAGTTGGACCTAACACATATCTTCTTGACATTACACCTCTTGGCCAGCATCAAGCCATAAATAATATCACACACCTTAGCATAAAAATTAGTCTGTCAACCAAGTCCAACACATAAAGCACCAAGCATATTCGAGCTAGCATCCCTGAAACTGATACCTGCACTAGCTTGGCCTGGATTACCACGCGCAGCACCATCACAACATATCATAATCTCACCTTTTTATGGTGGAGACCAAGTGATCTCAACAGGCGTAGAGTTCTTGTATTGTCTATGCTTAACCTTAAAATAGTTCATGATGCGCAAATCATCCATAGTGTTAAACATAAAACCCTTCATTCTAATGGAATTATCTTGCATTACCTGGTAAACTCTCCCCTTGAAACCAAGCCAATTAATATCTGCACCTTCAATGAAAGCTTTATTGCGAAGCTTTCATAACTCAGTAGTTATTGTCAGATTAGTAACAAGCCACAAGTCTTTAATCATTCTACTCTTCCCAGTTGCATCTATGCAAGAAGCCACAATATCTTCATCCGGCCGAAGATTAAAAGTCCCACCCATGCCCATATTCTCCAAGCAAATATACAATGCCAAATAAAATGGGTAAGAGATTCACTGTCCTTTTTGCAAATGCAGCACCGAGTATACATCTTCTTCTTCATCTTCTTAATCATCTGGTCATCCGTTGCACAACATTCCTTCCTCCAAATCTTCCAGTATTGCACGGCCAAAGTAGGATGCAAAACAAATCTTGAGAAAAGATTTGCTGCCGGTTGTTCATCATAAGGGGTTCTGATCGCAGCCTTGGCCGATTTAACCGAGAACACACCCTTGTTGTCCAAGTCCCAGATTTTATAATCCTCACCGCTAGCAATGATAGGAAGAGATTTAAGATCAACACCACATTTGGCCATCAAATTCCGAGTCTTAATGGGAATAACCCATTGGCCATCAATAATCAAGTCACTCACTTTAGATTTAAGATGATTCCTGCCAAGAGAAGTAATCCTAAGCCTTTCGGCAATTGATAAATCACCACACCAATTATCAAAAAATAGGGAAGTATTATCACCATAAAAAATAATACAACGTGTATGTCTCTCAACAAAGTGATACACCCATCTAATTCCAGGAAAACCGTGGACATCAATTTGTAATCAATTGTGTTGCCATTGATTTTAAAGTACTTGGCCTTCAAAAATCCAGCCCAAAATTTTTCAGAGTCTCTAATACTCACCCATAACTTCACAGCATAACCTTGTTCACCACGACCAACTTCTTAATACCTAAATCACCTTCTCTTTTTGGACAACATAAGCTATCATAGGCCACTGTAAAATACCTACGCTTTTTAGCATCACCAGACCATAGAAAATTTCTAATGGTCCTTTCCACTTGTTTAATCATCCTCCTAGGCCATTTATAAACGGCCATGGAATGTATAACATAACTTGAAATCACGGAACGAATTAAAACCAATATATCGTGAAAAGATAAAAGCTTAACCTTCCAACTGGCCAACTTGTCCATAATTTGACATGAATATGCCTATCAATGCCAGACTTAAGTTGAATGCCTAAATATTTGTCAGGAAACACAACTCTTTCCATCCCCCAAAAAATTAAGATTAGCTATGCCACGAGAACAAGAGCCACCTTCATATTAAAATTTACTCTTGGTACAATTCACATATTGGCCAGAGGCCCTTTGGTACATACCAAGCATCTCATTCAAATTGTGTAAACTATGCCAATTACCTTTGTAGAAAATCAGAATATCATCAGCAAAAAGAAGATGAGTAGGCGCCACACCTTTTTTTCTAACCATAACATGCATACTTTTCTGAGCAATTTTTTTAGAGAGATTACGGCTCAAAACATCTTCAATAAGCACAAAAATCAAAGGTTAAAGAGGATTACCTTGCCGCAAATCTCTTGTGATGCTAAAGAAACCTTCAGGGCTGCCATTAATCATAATAGAAATCCGAGCCGAATGCAAAATACTGAGAATCCAATTGCACCAATTTTCCGAAAAGCCACATCTCATAAAAACCTCTGCAACAAACTCCCAACTAACCGTATCAAAAGCTTGGGCAATATCCAGTTTAAAGCCAACATTACCATGCTTCCTACTCACACCAATTTCATTAATCATTTCAGACGCCAAAACAATATTTTCATAAATATTTCTTCCCTTCATGAAGGCAACTTGTTCTCAGAAATCAATTTGTTAAGCACCGTACCCAGCATAGCGGCTAAGATTTTTATGATGATTTTGAAGAAAAAATTACTCAAACCAATAGGCCTATAATCCTTATTATCATCGAATGCATTGTTCTTTGGAATAAGCACAAATAGACTTGAACTAATGCCATTTGGAATTTTTCTCATCTCCCAACAATTTGTAATGGATTTAAACAAATCTTCCGCAATAATATCCCAACATTGCCTATAAAAGATACTTAAGAAACCATCTGGGCCAGGTGCAGAATCAACACCCAAGTCATAAACAACTTCTTTGATCTCTTCCAAAGTTGGCATAACATCCATAAGAGCACTCTCCTCGGCATAAATACTCTCATGCTCAATGTCAAACAATATACTCCCTCCGTTTCTAAAAAATAGGCTTGTTTAATTTGCACAAAAATTAAGAAAACTAATCATTGTAGCTACTTTTTCATGGTTTTTCCTAATTTATCCTTTGGCCCCCACTCATTTGTTATTAGAGAAAAAGGAGAGAGAAGTGGTCCCCTTTTTGTATTAAGAGAGAAAATGGAGAGAGAGAAGTGGTCCCTCTATGGGTATACTAGTAAAATCATAACATTTGACTTTCCAGATATGGAAACAAACCTATTTTAATGACATACCCAGATAAGGAAACAAGCCTATTTTTTAGAAACGGAGGGAGTAGTATCAATATCAACGTCACCACCATTAAACTTGTCTTTGTAATAACTTTGTAATAATTGAAAATGTAGTCATTATTTTCATCCTGCAAAAACAAAGTAGAGCTAGTGGAAATCTTAAGTTCAGAGATTGTATTTTGGCTCCTTCTCATACGGATGTTGTTGTGTAAAAATCTAGTATTTTGATCACCATCCTCCAGCCAAGAATTCTAGACTTCATCTTAAGCATCACTGCCAATTCAATTCTCACTTCCTCAACAGTTTTCTTAGCATCCATCATCCTAGTGAACTGCAACTCATCAGCTGGATCATAATCAAGAAGATCATTCTCAGCGAAAAGTTTAAGTTCAGCCTGCTTCAATCTAAATTGTACATCTCTAAACACAGTTTTATTCCAAAACTTCAAAGTCTCCTTTAGTCTGTTTAGTTTACCAGCAAACACAAAAAGAGAAGCTCCATTAATTTAAAGTTGCTAGCTCTCCTTAACCAGATTCATAAAACCTGGGTGAGAAAGCCACATCTTTTGAATCCTAAAAGGTTCTCTAGATGGTCTTGGATTATCAAAAGCAAAACCAAAATTAGGTGAGTGATCAGATGCAATTCTACGCAAAGCTTTGCATCTCCAGTTCTCATACTTCCATAGGCATCATTAACAATGCCCTATCCCAAAAATGGGAACTTATAAATACATGCAATAAACCATTAACAGGTATGACATCAAACCATAAATCCTATGAAAATACATGATTTATCGAATACTTAGTTATTGAGTTTCTATAGATATTATAAAAAACAAAATAATGTTTCATGTACCGATATCTCTGTAATACATCGATAAAAGTGATGATATAATACCTGAAAATCGAGTTCGAAACTCGTCATGACTAAATTATATGAGTCCAAATTTGTGCATCCCTCCAATACCGGGGTGCACGTTCCTGCCGCTCTCATTGGCCCAAATAATGAAAATTGGTTTCCGGTTTTCACTTTTTTTTTTTTTGGGTTTCAAAAATATCCTTTAAAATAGGAGAAATAAAAAAATCTTCCTTTGCGCCTGTTTTATTTTATTTTTCTCTTTCATCACTTCCCACGAAGAAGAAAACTAAAAGTTAGTTGAATCTCCTAACCTAGAAACAACATGGTATTTTTGCTACAATCTTATCGAAGCAATGGTGATACTTTTCAGTCTCGGGAAGATTCAGTAATGGAGGTATAATCTCTGATTTTACTTTTTTTTTTTTTTTTTTTTTTTTTTTTTTTTTTTTTTTTTTTTTTTTGTGTTTGCTTTAAGTGGATTCATATAACTCTTGAAATTATTTTCGCTAATCCAGGTAAGTGAGTCATGGAATAATAATGTTATTGAAGATGAAGTTGACATCAATGGTAATTGTAGCAAAGAATATGAAGACAGATTGGGATTTCAAAGTGATTGTGAATTGGTTGAAAAAGCGAGGGTACAACAACCACACCCAATATTTCGTTAGGCAATCTGTATGGACTAACTCCAATATAATTCCAAGCGAATCAACTAGATAGTCAGACTCAATCAAGAAAATATATCCAAGAGTTATTTCTCTGTTTCTCAATGTAATTAGCAAATCAAACAGATAGAAATCCGCAAGCCTGATTATTATGAGAAACAACTTGAACGGTACCAAAGACCAATGTTCAAGTGTCAATCAATTTCAATCAACAACCAGATGTTGGATTTACCAATTGATTGAACTACGCATAATCTGTGATATTTCAATTATATAAAAAAATATAATGCGGAAAAGAAATAACACAGACACTAGAAGTTTTGTTAACGAGGAAACCGCAAATGCAGAAAAACCACGGGACCTAGTCCAGATTTGGACACCACACTGTATTAAGCCGCTATAGACTCCAGCCTACTACAAGTTAACTTCGTACTGGAATGTAGTTGATCCCTAACCAATCTCAAACTGATCAAGGCACAGTCGCGTTCCTTACGTCTCTGAATCCCAGCAGGACTTTACGCACTTAATTCCCTTAGCTGATCTCACCCACAACTAAGTTGCTACGACCCAAAGTCGAAGACTTTATAAACAAATCTGTCTCCCACAGAAAAGTCTATTCTGATAGATAAATATGTCTCCCACAGAAATACCTATGAAGTTTTTGTTCCGTCTTTTGATAAATCAAGGTGAACAAGAACCAATTGATAATCCGGTCTTATATTCCCGAAGAACAACCTAGAAATATCAATCACCTCACAATAACTTAACTATATGGTAGTAGAACAAGTTATCGTGGAATCACAAAGAATGAGACGAAGAGCTTTGTGATTACTTTTTATATCTTACCTATCAGAGATAAATGTCGAGAAAATCTTAGAGAAGATAGTACTCAATACAATAGAACAAGTAAGATCAGAATACGCAACTACAGAGAAAATAGTTGGGTCTGTCTTCAGAATCCTAATGAAGTCTTTAAGTCGTTAACCTATAATGGTTTCAGGAAAAACCTAGGTTAAAGGAGAATCGAATCTAGTCGCAACTAGTATCACACATGAGGTGTGGGGATTGGGTTTCCCAGTTGCTAGATATCTCCCTTATATAGTCTTCAAATCAGGGTTTGATAGCTTTGAAACAAAGCAATCAATATTCACCGTTATATGAAATCCTGATTTAAGATTCAAGCTAAGTTTGCTTAAAACCAAAGCAATATCTCTCCACCGTTAGATGGTCTTAGCTTGTTACACACAAATGAAATATACCTTCATTTAGATATGGGTAACCGTACCTAAACGTGTATATTGAGTTGGCTCAATGACAGTTAACCGAAGTTAGCCATATGAGCACTTTTGTGTTAACCACATTCATCTTAACACTTCTAGATCAAATGATAATCAAATTAATCTAATTGTGTTACTCATAGAGTTGTTCAATTGTTTATATTCTCATAGAAGTATACAAGACACAATTGAAGCAAAATCGGATTGATTCAAAAGAATCAGTTCATGAACACTTTAGCCACGGTTTGCAAACATTGCATTCCTTAATATATAACTGTATTTGTTCATGAGTATGAAATCATACTTAACTGATTTTAGAACTTAACCACATAAGTTTGCAAATGGGTACGCAAACTTAAGTTCTGGACTTTGATCTTTTCCGACAGTTCGCAAACGGGTACGCATACTGTCGTTCCGAACCGAACTCAAGTGAAAAAGTTTGCAAACGGGTACGCAAACTTAGTTCTCGGACTTTAACAGTTAAAACCGTTCGCATACGGGTTTGCATACTTGGTTCCCGGACCTGAATTATTCTTACAACAGTTTGCATATGGGTATGCATACTGTGCTATATCCAGACAATGATTAATTGTTCTAAACTCCCATTTCAATCATTGAAACATTCTTAGAAGACGACAATAGCTGTCTCACACAAACTATTAGCTTATAAGCAATTTTCAAGTGATCGAATGATCAATACGAAACATTCCAAGTCTACATCAAATGACTGTCTCACACAAATCATGTAAGATGTTACAAGGCGATTTTCACATGATCATCTTTTGACTTTCGTCAAGAATAATGATGAACGTAGTTAAAGTAAAAAGCTTTCCAACACATATTTCGAAAAAGATATAAGCGAGTTAAACTCAGCTCGAAATATCAAATGTGTATAATGTAAAGTCTATATAGCTATACGACTTTGTCTCAATAAGAGATATAATAGAATAGACTTCTGAGTGACAGATGAGTTCAAGTCTCCAGATACCTTTTGTTGATGAAGTTCCTCCAAGCTCCCCTTAGTAGATATTCGTCTTCAATGAACGCCGTGAAGTCTAAATCTCAACTACACATTCTATCATAATCCGAAACATAACTATAAGTAGACTAGAAATCCAGACTTATAGCTTTGACAACTAAACTTGACAAACAAGCTTGAGATAGCAACACTTGCGAGTTCGACCGAGAAGTGCTCTAACATTGGTAAATGGGTTTTGCGAAAAGGGTGGAAATGGTGAAGAATTATTCTCAGATGGTATTGAAACTGGGATTGAAAAAGGGCCAAACTCTTGAGCCATGCCAGTAATCTTAAAGCTCCATGCTAGTATGTAGTGAAATGTTTCCACTGTTTGAGTAGACGCAGCGAATCCCAAATACATGGAGTTCAAGAGAACAGTTGAAAGATCTTGGGACAGTGATAACAAAGGAACTTCCGGTTTATGTATCTTAAATGGAGCTCTTTTTACATTAACTTGCTTCTATGACCCATCTTATTCTACCCACACTTGCATCGCTTCCCCGCTTTTAAGACTTAGGGGTTCTTATACTTAGCGTCCTTATATGTGTATTACTTAGCAGATTTAGCCTGAACAGAATTTAAGCTATTGATGATGATACCAACATGGTTGTTATCGATGTTATACTCGATAATTTTTATAGTATCCAACTCCACTGCAAAAAAATGGTTCTCAGGTTTTCCATTTTTAGAATCATTGAAATGACCAGGATATTGGTTTGCAAGAGATTCAGGTAGCCATCTTGTAGTTGCAATAACGAAGGTTAGGCCTCAACCACTTACATCGGTCTCTGAGACTATTGTAATGACAAAAGTAGTAGAAAAGGAGACTATAGTAGGAGTACTGCTACGACTCAAATTTTGAGAATTGCTGAAGCCATTGTAGTCAAAGCCAAGATCCTTTGATATTGCTGAAAAGTTTAAAATGCAAAAGAAAAGCAAAGAAACAAAATGGTGAAATCATTCCGAAACAAACCAAAAAAAAAAAAAAAAAAAAAAAATCAACCAAAAAACTTATTCTTAGATAATTTTAGATGAGATCTCAGAATCACTATTCTTCTGTTCAAGGATACCCCATTCATCACATTTAATGGAAAGAAAAATCATCAAAAATACATAAGATCCTTTAAGAAGATGACATTGTCGGTAGTAATTTGAGCTTATGATGATTGAGTAGAGCACAAAGTAAAGATAATTCAAAAATTAAGGACGATAGAGAAGAAGCCATTGTCTTAGAAGGTTCATTAGACAAAGATAAAATTAATGGCAGAGGAGAGAGATTTTTTTATTTTTTTTTGGATAGAGGCCGAGAAAATCGGGACTGATTTTTATTTTTCGTATTTTGAATAAGTATTAACACAGTAAAACCAGAAACCAGTATAGAATTTTCGACCACTGAGAGCGGCCGGAATATGCACCTCGGTATTGGAGGGGTGCACAAATTTGGACTAAAATTCTATTGATCAAAAATAAATAAATAAGCATCTTGCTCATTTTTAGACTCTTGGTTTAATCTTGATAATAGCTTGAGCGATTGCAAACAAATCTTCCTAAATCTTTGATTCTCCAAAATTATACTCCAAATCTGTTGGATATTATCTGAATTATTCAGATTTCCAATCAGATTTGGATACAAAGTGTTTTGGGGTAAAAACTGATTCTGCTGGAAAAGGTAAATTTGGGTGTACCGCCAAGAAACGAATCTAAACCCTAAACAAATGCACTTCACGGGAGTACTTTAGATTCAAGAGATCAATCTGTACAATCCTGGCCTAAACCAAGAAATGGCCGTTCTGGTCTTGCTTCGGTCACAAAATGAAGGAGAAGGGTTGATCTTAGGGAGGGAAGCGAAGAAGGTGTTGATATCAGAACGGTTAACTCTGAAGGTGTGGTTGTTTTATGACTTGTATCAGAATGTGGAACTTGCTTGCGGAATGTAAGCTATAAGTTCTTGGTGTTTTCTGGATACTTGTGTTGATAACACTTGTTTTTTGAAAAATAGATTTAAAAACCTATTTATACAAGTCATAGTTTGAGCGCACCCTGACCTTATAGGAAGTGGAAGTAGTTGAGTGATGGAGAGGTGGGATTGTGAAAAATATTGAAAACCACGTCCCTACTATGAGGGGAAGACTGGTTAGTTTACACCCACTACTTCTCTGTTGCCACTAATTGTTCTCCTTTCCTGACACTTTCTTATAATGGGCGTGTTGCATGACGCACGCTGTAAACCGCTAGACCAATACCCTGGTGAACATCCCCCAGTTTGCGACATGTTTGATGTCTCGAGTATTTTTGTAGAAAAAATATGCAAAAGGCTGCTGGGTCTTGTATGCAATACCTAATTATTTTGACCAATCACGTGTAAGTTAGGCGACGGGCAGTCAGGTTGTGATCTTTTCCGCAAAAAGGTAGCATATAATGCTTTTAGGTCAAATAATTAAATTATTCGGGAAATCGATATTTATAAAACATCGTTTTTAATTGATGTATATAAAGCATCACTTTTAAGCAAGCAGCTCAAAATAATCTGTTAGAGCACTGCTCGGTCGAACTCGCAAGCGTTGCTATCTCAAGTTTGTTGTCAATTTTAGTTGCCAAAACTATAAGTCTTGATTTCTAGTCTACTTATAGCTAAGTCTCGGACTAGGATAGAAGTGTAGTTGAGCTCTAGACTCCACGTCGTATATCATACAAAGACGAGGAATTACTCAAGGAACTGGTGGAACTTCATCGACTAAAAGGTATGTGAAGACTTGAATTTATCAATCACTCAAAAAGTCTATCTACTCTATCTCCTATCTTGAGACAAAAGTCGTATTTCTATATAGACTTCGATTATACACATTTGCTATTTCGAGCCGAGTTTATCTCGCTTATCTTTTTCTCGAAATATGTGTTGGTAAGATTTCGCTTTGGCCAAGTTCATCTTTACAAGTGACGAAAGTCATGTTGATTATTTCAATATCTTGAAAATTGCTTTGATGAAAAATAGTATGTGAATAACCTCTATTTAACATCCTCTAAGAATGTTTCAATGATTGAAATAAAAAGTTTAGAACATGCAACCATCTTTGGATATAAGCATATAATGTGTTCGCGCATTAGTGTATAAGTCCAAAACTGGGAACCAAATGTATGCATACTTGTGTGTGTACTAAATGGTTGATGGAGACTGGGTAAGTATGCGTACCCGTACGCATACTGGCGGAAGTTCACGTCCGTGAATTTTGTTGAGTTTGGAAATCAAAACCAACTCAATCCGGTTACCTAAGTATGCGTACCCGTACGCATACTGGCGGAAGTTCACGTCCGTGAATTTTTGTTGAGTTTGGAAATCAAAACCAACTCAATCCGGTTACCTAAGTATGCGTACCCGTACACATACTGGTGGAAAGTTCACGTCCGTGAATTTCTGCTGAGTTTGGAAACCAAAACAAACTCAAATCTGGTTACTTAAGTACGCATACCCGTATGCATACTTAAGTGTGTTACTTTCTAAAATTGGTTTATTCGTGAACTTAAATATATATAAACTAAGGAATGCATATTTGCAAACCGTGGCTATAAAGTTCATGAATTGATTCGAGTGAATCAAAACCGATTTTTATTCGATTGTGTCTTGTATACTTCTATGAGATCTAAGCAATTGAACAACTCTCTAACTAGTTCTTTTGAGTCATTTGAACTAGTTAAGGTGAAGATGAATAAGGTTGATATGAAAGTGTTCATATGGATAACCATTGGTTAACTACTGTTGAACCAACTAAGTGTACACGTTCAGGTACAGTTACTCAAACCTAAATGACGTATATTTCATTTGTATATAACAAGCTAAGTCCGATCTAACGGTTGAAAGATATTAGCTTGAATCTAATCAGGTTTCATCTAACAGTGAATATTGAATGCTTTGTTACCAAGGTAACTTAGATTGCAAACCCTGATTTGGAGACTATATAAAGGAGAACTCTAGCAACTGGGAAAGGTAATCCCCACACCTCCTGTGTGATACTAGTTGTATAAGCTAGATTCGACTCTCCTATAACCTTAGGTTTCTACCGAGACCCTGTAGGTTAACGACTTGAAGACTTCATTGGGATTGTGAAGCCAGACCCAACTATTTTCTCTATAGTTGCGTGATTTGATCTTGCTGTTTCTATCGTGATTGAGTGCAATCGTAAGATTGGCTTGAGATTAATTTCTCCGATAGGAAAGATAGAAAAGTAATCACAAACATCTTCGCCTCATCGTTTGTGATTCCACAATATCTTGTTTCGCTAGTCGATTAAGATTATTGTCAGGTGGTTGATAATTCTAGGTTGTTCTTTGGGAATATAAGTCCGGGTTATCTATTGGTTCCTGTTCACCTTGATTTATCAAAAGACGGAACAAAACTCGTAGGTATTTCTGTGGGAGACAAATTTATCTATTCTTGTAGACTTTTCTGTATGATACAGATTTGTTTATTAAAGTCTTCGACTTTGGGTAGTAGCAACTCTTAGTTGTGGGTGAGATCAGCAAAGGGAATCAAGTGCGTAGTATCCTGCTGGGATCAGAGACGTAAGGAGCGCAACTGTACCTTGGATCAGTGTGAGATTGATTGGGGTTCAACTACAGTCCAGACCGAAGTTCGTTATTAGTAGGCTAGTGTCTGTAGCGGCTTAATACAGTATGTGTTCAATCTGGACTAGGTCCCGGGGTTTTTCTGCATTTGCAGTTTCCTCGTTAACAAAACTTCTGGTGTCTGTGTTATTTCTTTTCCGTATTATATTTTGTTATATAATTGAAATATCACAGGTTGTGCGCTGAATCAATCAATTTGTAAATCCGACCTTTGGTTGTTGATTGAAATTGATTGATACTTGAACATTGGTCTTTGGTACCGTTCAAGTTAATTTCTCTTGTATTCAATTAGACTCGCAGATTTCTATTTGCTTGAGTAAGGATTGAATTGAGAAATTGAGATATAACTCTTTGATATACTTTTTATTAAGATTGAGTCTGACTGTCTAGTTGATTCTCTTAAAAGTATATTGGAGTTAGTCCATACAGATTGCTAAGCGAATTATTGGGTGAGGTTGTTGTACCCCCACTTTTTCATAATCCATGCTCATGGATCATCGTTGTATAAAGCTTGTTTAAATTAGTCGCGGAGCTTAATGTCTTAAAAGGAGCATGACCAACCATCTTCAGGAAGCTGCCAGGAGCTATTCATGTACGCCAAAGGTGAGCTGGTCGGTCCTTATAGGAGAGTGATGGGTGGTAGCAATTTTGATATCCTATTGGGCAGCCGTTCAAGAGCCGTACGGGTATGCCGCGGCTTAGCCGATCGGTCCTCATGGAAGATTGACATACGGTGATCACGGCGACATCTTATTGGTCGCCTAAAATTAGATATAGGCCGGTTAATTCGGCTAGATAAGTTGGACGTCCGAGATCATTTTGCGATAGTGATGCGCTGCCGCTGGCCGTAATGAGGCTGTTATGGCCGTGTGACCAACCTATTTTGAGCTTACGGTTTTAGGTGTTAGCTGCGGGCTGGGAGCAATTCGATCGTCCATGGATATATCCGGGCCGCTAGTGAGCATATCCATACCTTGCCCGTTGATTAGAATTAAATCTAGGCCGGTCAATTCGGCTGGCGAAGTTGGACGGCCACGATTGATTTAAGACTACCATATGCGGTCTTAACTCCATTGAAACCTTTTCCTCCCCGCGTCTGGCCTACTTTTGGCTACCGATTAGGGTTGTTGCCGACGTGCTATAAGAATTCCGATTGGTTGGAATAACAGTGGACCCGCCAGTGAGTATTACAGAGCTTGTCTGGCTGCTCTGGGAGAAGGCCAGGCTCGTCGAATTGGCTGGCCAAAACGTATGGTCGTGATCGTTTTGAGACTGACATGGGCAGCCTATGTTCAATTCCTTAAGGAATTAGGCGTGTCGACCAACCAACTTGCAGTTTTAATCAAAAGTGTGTGCTACGCATTTAAAGCGATCTGATTGGTTGGTGGGAAATAGGGGCCAGCAGCCAACAAAATTGAAGAAGGAATGCCTGCCAAAGGGAGTTTGAGTTAGGGCAAATTGGCCGGCCAAAGGGAGTTTCAATCAATTTTGGTGAAGTTTGCGCATTGACACAAAAATCACTAATTTTTATCTTAGAGGGTAGCATAACTTTGCGTGCCTCTAATTGAGTACTTCTGTGCACATCTTAATCCTGACACTTCGGGAAATTCATGCTACTCAGCTGCGAGTGAACATTAATTGTCATGTCATGTCAACATCAAGAGTTCGGCTGGGGAACATGGCATAAAATAAATACTCGACATGCCATGCATTAGAGAGTAATGCAGGCATGAGGTAAAATTTATAGAATATTTGGGATTGTTGCTGCACGCACCATTCTGGATAAATTTTATATATAAACATACTGAATTGCTCAATACATATGTGAGTAAATAGGCCTAGGCACTCATTACTTTTAAATGGCTCTGTTTCTTTGCAGAATGACAGCACATTAAATACAGGGTCTTACAATTTTAGCCCTGAACTAAAAACCACCATCAACACAAAGTAAATATTTCTATTAGTAGTTGTATTAAATAAAACATCGCTATTCTAGGCGATTTTTAGGTTTTTCCTGTTTCAATTTCATTATTGCTCTCATGGTGTTCTCAAACCCATCAGAGATTTCTCATAGCCTTATATGCCTTTCAGACGATTGTTACAATTGTTTTAAGTACATCAAGGACGATTTCTTCCGGCATGACGTGATTCTACATTCTCTTGAAGATCCATGGCTACCGGATTTGATTGTGATCATGGTGTTTTGTGTTTATTACTCCCTTATGGGACAATTCCATCTTAATGAAGAAGACAATGATGAAGAAAACAAATTCTTCAAATCCAAATGGCAGAATTTTAATTCAAATGCCATCCCTCAAGTATCATCAATTTCTGTTTTGAAATTTATGTATTTAGTACATTTGTATTACAATTTAGTTACTATTGTGATACAAAAAGTATGTACTTTATTATGTTTTTCAATGATGTATACGATCTTTCTATATCAATGAAATTGAGAGGATCACCTATTTCCTTCAAAAAAAAAAAAAAAAAAAAAAAAAGTTTCATGTAAAAAGAGTTGGAGAAATATTTTTCAAACTCACGATTTTATCCTAGTTGTTTTATTATTTCTTTTTGGGAACATCCGACACGAAAGAACGTTAAAAGTGGCAGTTTTTCTTTTTTTTTGAATATCTATGGCGCAAAAAAGATCTGGGACCAGATTCGACCACCTGACCTGTTGGTGAATATGACCGCTTAGGGTTTTTGAATTACGCCGTTTACTAACACCGTCAATACAGAACATCTATATATGGCAAATCACCAAACTGAAAGAAGAAAGAGAGAGAGATACACAAGTGACACCCTCACACTCAAAACCGAGAACCAGAAACTCTTGAAATCAACCAACGATTTCACGTCATTTTGTGATCTTGAAAATACTCAAAGTCTTTTAAGATCAGATTCGTGTAAGAATATCTACTGCATTTTAGTAATTTTATATTATTTTGTTGTTGTACTTGATCTAGTGTTGAGAATTTCTTTAAGACAAATTTGATTAATTAAGTAACAGAGAAGTAAAATTGAAAATTTATGGTATGTTTTTGCTGGGCTTTTTTTTATGGATCTGTTAGTGATTGTGTGGTTTGTTTGCATTTTGGTGTGATTTTGTGAGAACAAAGAGGGATTTTATTTGCTTCTGTTCAGTTATACTGCGTTCTGATCTCATTTCCTTAGTTTCCTTTTCATTTATCTTATGATTCTTGCTGATTTTATGGTAATTTAATTGAGTAGGAGGAAAAAGAGAGTGGCTTTTACGTTTCATTCTTTTGGTGGTAAACATGAGTCACCTAAATTGGAATTGGAAAACCCTTTTCTCTGGCATATTCCTGAATTGGATCGTATGCAATAGCTGGTAGGCTTAAATTGCTAAATCACGATATTCGTTGGAGTATTAGTTTTATGGCATGATGATGTGCAAGAGGTTTTTGAATGTTATTATGCTTGTGATAAAAATTAGTAGTGATTCAGGCATAAGTTTGACTGTTCTCAACTTTCTTTGGAACTTGTTTATGCAGTCTATCTGGTGGTCTAAACTCTTTACATGAGTCACTATTTATCGGTGAAACGGGAAGAACCCCCTTTTTCACTATATTAAGAAATTGTGATATTTCATGGTTACAAGGTTGCTGTAAAGGATTTTAATCCTCTGTTACTAGTGCCACACATTCCATAAGACTATTAGAGAAGCCAGTTGAGTACATGGATTGAAGTGCCAGCATAAGTTTCAAGTCTTGCTGAGGTTGACTGAATATTTGAATAGGAAGAACCCTTTTTCTCTGGCTATGTTTTAAGTGGAACTTTTGTGGTAGGCTTAAATTGCTAAATTACCGTAGCCACATAATTCTGTGCAAAACAATTGGTCACTAAAAAATTAGTCACTTCACGGTTAAATAATTGCTTTTAAGGATAGAGCTGTCTGTTACTATGCTGTGTTTTCTGACGGAAGTAGGATTGAAAGCCCAGGAGGAATAAAACAGTAGGAATTATAGTTAAATTTCTAGGGGGCTACAAAAAAAAAATCCCCAGAAAATCCCCTAGAAAATTTGTTTTTAGGGTATGTTTTAGAATTTTAGGGGTGGCTGCCGCTGGAGCAACCCCAAGCCACCCCCCAGTTCTGTCACTGGGCCTGTATGTACTAAAAGACTATTAAAGTAGTTAGCTGAGCATGTAGATTGAATTGCGAGCATAGGTTTTGGTCTTATTGAAATTTTAGAATGTTGTGATGCTTTTGGCTTGTTACCTGGTATTGCATTAACGCATATACCATATCATGCAGTGTAATTTAATGTATGAAATAAAAACATTGATAAATGAAATTGAAACTTTTAGTAGTGTGGAAAAATATATTCATGTAAGATGATTGGAACTCTCTTGTTTTGCAGTGCTATCGAAAACTTACAGATACTTCTATGGACAAGGATCCTTATTGTCTCATAGATTACGGAAATGGCGACATCCATGATTTAGCTAATAAAAAACAGGATCTTGTAGAGATGGAAGTCCATATTAATGGAGACATCGATTGCCATGTAGCAGAAGAAAATGTTGAGTTAAAGGATTATGAAGTAAAAGAGTGCACTACAGAAAATTTGGTGAAGACTCCTGGAGCCAATCATGTTGTAAATTGTGACAAGGAGCAGAATGTGTTGTCCAGTAAAATTAAGAACTTAACTGGTTTATCTGGGGAGAAAACAAAAGAACCCGAAGAGCAGAAGATTGGCATTCACAAGAAGCTCATTACAAGTGAGAAACCGGCAGCAAGATCTGCTGCAACACGAAATGTGAAAAACCATACTGTTCCGCAGCCATTTGCACTGGCAACTGAAAAGCGTGCTTCATCGGGAGCTCGTCCTGTTGGGTCTGAAACTTCTGCCATTGTATCGAAGAAACCTTCTAATGTGTCTGATTTGCAAAATATCAATGCTGTGAAGAAACCTCAGGTTAGCATTGGGTTTAATAGTTTTTCTTCCCTAGATTATGCATGTCAAGTTCAAATTATACAACCCTGTTACTGCTTCTCAGTATGTGAATTTCACTCAATATGTGCTCCATCATTAGTAAGTTTTTGAATGAAACATGTGGTTACTACTAATGCGTTGGGCATAGGACATCGTGCATCACAAGTATGTGGCAACTCTTTTGACTCGATTTGATGTCTCTCTTACTGTATGTTCTTGCTTACTAAATTTTTCGTCAACTTGTAGGGAAGACGTGATTGTTGAAATGCTTTGAGAATTTCAACAATACAAGTACATTTAGCACTGAGTTTCTCAGTACTTAATGCTTGTGCTTGTTGTTCTAGTGATAGTAATGGTGTATATCTTGGATTGATTTTTTTATTTTTATTTTTTTATTTACTGATATTCTTACAACATTTTAAATGCGGTGCAGCAACTAAAATCACCTGTGATATCTAGGAAAAAGCCATTGCAGCCTGAAAACAGTAAACATGGCGATGAAGATGATGCTTGCTCTGTTGCATCCTCGTATCCTTTTTGAATTTATGGATTCTATATTTTACAAATCTATTTTGGCTTTCTATGATTTGATTTGATTTTTTTCTTGGAGATTATCCTTAGCCACTCGTAGAAATGCAGCATCAGTGCAGACAGTAAAGTCGAGGGTCATTAGTGCATCAGTTCCTGTATTTAGATGCACGGATCGTGCTGAAAAAAGAAAGGAGGTAGCTGTATGCCTTTATGTACTTTGAATTGAAGTTCTTTAAGTTCACAAATACATATATCAAGTAGTTACATTTTCTCTGCTTTAGTTATATTAAGTAGTTATGTTTTCTTCTCTTCAGTTTTATTCGAAGCTGGAGGAAAAACACCAAGCTTTAGAGGCAGAGCGGAACCAATGTGAAGCTAGGACCAAGGTAATTTACTCTTCAGTTCCCAAGAGTCTTTCCTCACTTGGGGTCAAGTGCATCATACTCTCTAAAGCTAGAAGCTTAGAGTGTCTAGAATTGCATCAAATCCATCAAATACCTATCTGTTTAGAATCTAGTGAAACTACTTTCACCTGTCTATATTATATAACTGAGTTTTTTTACTTTACCATTACTTTCTACCCTACATATTACTATATTAGATTGAAATGACTGTTCTATTTGAATTAATTATTAATCTCTTGGCTTGTTTCATTTTACAGGAAGAGCGAGAGGCTGCTCTCAAGCAGCTTAGAAAGGGCTTGACGTTTAAAGCTAGTCCTATGCCCAGCTTTTATCACGAGGGACCACCTCCTAAAGTCGAATTAAAAAAGGTATCCGTTGTGCTTCCTCCCTGTTCTTTATTAACTCCAGCTACAATGGCATTCAAGATTTTTTCTCCAGTATACCAATTTGACTGGTTAATACGTACTCTGTAGTCTGAGAGTTAATCTACATATTACATATCCAACTTCAGGAAGACGTCCCTAGTTAAAATATTTCTGTTTTATACTCTCAATTCCTTTTCTTGAAAAATTAAGCGTGTAGTGTTAGTCAGACATTAGATATACCTCCAAACCTAGATTTGACAATTGGCATGTTCGTCTCCTCTACAAGTTTCCACACATTGATGCTAGGAAACAGGGATTTTATGTTTTCTGTTGATTTGGCTCCAGATGCCACCAACTCGTGCAAAATCTCCAAAACTAGGTCGAAGGAAAAGTTGCAGTGATGCAGTCAAGTCATCACATGGAGCTAACGGAGTATTATCTCATGATCGAGCGAATAGGCAAAGTCTGGATACTTGCAAAGAAGATACAATCACTAGTCCTAACAGCAGTAGTAAGTATCAGATCAATGGACAGGATGTTAATGGGAGTCGCAGACCGAAAGGAGAACAAAAGCCAGTTAGAGGGACCCGGAAATCAGCTCCTCCAAAGATGACTGAGCAAAGTAATGTGGACATCACAGTTCAGTCTTGACTCCTTAGTCCCTCAGTAAGTTATATCTAATTAGAAGAAAAGGAAAAAGCAAATGTTTGTTTTCTTTCTTGAATTTCCATGGCTTGCTTTCTTTTCCTTTTTTCTCTTTTAACTTTTGTTGTTGTTAGTGGTATTCTGGTTCTTGATGAGAAATGTCTTGTTTTTCTTACATGTGCAAGAACTTCTGATGTTGTTTGTGGGACATTTGAACTTTGAAGTGTAAATTTTCTTTAAGTTATGTGAAACATATGATTTAATACCACATTATATCGATATTTATACATCGTCTGCATGTGGGCAACAAGTGCTGCTTTTTATAGATGTGTGATTTTGAACCGCAAATAAGGACTCCACAATTTTACTTCTTCCGCCAAACACGAGCTTTCAAAAGTTTTCATGTGAAATATAGGATATCCTCCAGATTCAGGTAAAAAAGTAACATTGAAAAAAATCTTCTGCTTGTCCATCAAGGTGATCCATATGGGAAGTATCATTGATGATGGTGGTGGCTATTCGTTTCGTTCTTCTGTCTGTGGCGAGTGACAAGTGCTCTATGCGGTGGCTATTTTTCTTTCTTCTGTCTGTGGCAAGTAATAATTGCTTTATGAGTTTTCTCTGGTGACAGTGCACCGGTTTAACGCCTTTATGAAACCAACGAATTAGTCCTCTTTTCCATTCCTCTTTATTAGTGAGTGTATCAATTGAAGCTACACATGCTTTTAGGAAGAGAATGCCAACCTGCTTTTACCTTCAAATTCAAGCTTCGAATATGTATACATGACAATTCACAACTAGTTTGTCTATGGATGCTCTCATTCAACACCCATACGCATCTTCTTCCTGCGCTTTTTTCTCAAAGGGGGCAACCAAAAGAGATGATATTCTTTTCTACGAAAATCATATCACCAGAGTCAAGATCCTTAACCAAGTTCAACACTCAACCCTATTCCATATTTAACAAATGAAATTACCTTGAATTAAGGCTACTAAACTGCCCTTCGTTAATATGTTTTGACCTCAAAATAGCATCAATGCTTTTCTTTAGTCATTTGAAAATTGAAACCATCAATTTACAAGTTACTTGTCAATGGCCAAAACGAAAAGTCATGATCTTGAAACATTAAAACTGTTCAATTATTATTCCACCAAACTATTTGTCTCATTTTTTTCCTCAAAAACTAACTACGCAATTCAGTCTCTCTAATTAACACTTTAGTGGGAAAAGCAATGTAATTGGTTTGTATAGAAAGTGGACTTCGTCTCATGTGACTACAATTTCTTAAAGAAAGAATCTCACACCTCTCTACTCATACTTCTCCTTCTTCTCTGCTAATTCACGTATATAAATATGAGGAAGGACGGTGGTTAAATAATGCATGGCATCATAATCATCAAACAAACACATTCGCTTGCACAATCATCCATCTCTCAAGCTAGATGTAATCATTCTAATTTGATCTCATGATATGGTTGAGGGGAATGTTGTCTGGTTCGAGACCATTCAAATGAAGGAACTGTGTACATGCATAACAATCAAATGAATGATTTCGGACCAGGCTTCATTCCTCCCAACCCAATGAGTTCCGTCCGTAATAATGAATATGGTTCTGCAGTGAAGCGGTCTGATCACCTCAATACATTCCATACTGTAAGTAGTTTTTAATTTATTCATTTCTTTCTAAACACATGAAGTAGAAAAATTAAACATTTATTTGTATACTTTCCTAAAAGTGGCATACAAACATGATGATTTTCTTGCTTCCAATCTATGAGGTGATGTAGAAGGATAATCCGCAAGTATTCACCATTAATGGATGTTTGTGTAAAGAATTCTAAGGGTACTACTACTACTACAGCATTAGCAGTGGATATCACATTTTTCCTTGGGGTTTTTTTTTTTTTTTGGGACATACATTAAGTGTGTGTGAACACAAGACTTTAGCTAAACAAAGTTAAATTTCAAGGCTGCTAATGGGGGTACCATTTTGCTTGGGGGTGTACCAACTCAAAGGCAATTTCTTTTTTGTCCTATATGTATATTGGTACACCCCCAAAAAAATCCGTTACCCCCTATTAGCAATCTTGGTTAATTTGATGTATATTTTGTTGTTTTTATCTTTTGGCTTTGTATGATTGTTGGAACTTGTCGATTTGTTTTCAGTATAACAAAAATGCTTAGTCAACCGAGATTTATACTTCACCACTAATCCACCAGAATCACCGACGGGCATGTTTGTTTGCTAATAGATCAGTGTGACCCACTCTCATATCCATATTTCACGAGAATTCACAATTGCAAGACTCAAAGTCCTTCTTCCCTAGGTGCGCGAGATCATCTTTGTGTAGTTTCCCTCTGTCGGTAAAGAATCACTACATCTTTGCTTGGACAGATAGTTGCGAGGAATATTATTATGACTGTATAGAAGAAGTAACGCAATGAGCTTTCCCTTTAGAGAGAGAGGTAGATGTAGTTTGATATCAAATTTAAAGCCTTTTAACATGTGGTTTAGTGGGTCATCTGCATTTACTTACATACCACATACGCACATACTCGTAAACAGATATTCTAAGCAAAATTTCAAAAGGTGAGATTGTTTCTGTAAAGTAAACCAAAATGATAAGTACGTTAGAGGTCATTTTGACTTTTTAGTATAGTTGGATCTATAAAAACATAGAGTGGCTTTCATTACGTTGCTACAAATTCAAATTTGTCGAGGTTATTGAACCCAATCACATGGATGAAATCAATGAAGACAATTATAGTATATACATATGTTTGCGGAGTTGGGTGTGCATTTTAATTTGTTGTCTATATATCTGTAGCAATATATGAAACTTTTGTTTGATAAATGGGATTAAGTGGGAAGATTGCAGAAAGCTATATGTAAACACAAAAGAAGAAATAAAACTTATGAAGAGGATAGGAATTTAAAGGTTTACTATGGAGATTAGTTTGGTTTTGTTTCTTTTCTTTGTTTTCTCTTATAGGTTGAGGTCTCCTTCACCCCACGGATTGTTTCAAAACCAAAAAATAAAATAAAACTTAATTAGTGAAAGGGGTTGGAATGAAGGGTTTGGAAGACTAAATACAAGTTAAATCAAATACACCCTCTATGGTTGATCTTAAATACAATATCGCCTAGAAAAGTAGGTAAACACTTATTTTACACATATTAATGTGTAAACACTAACATACAGAAGTATATAATGCTGGTAAACGTCCGTTTTTGTGGAATTAATTCAGCAAGGTGAATCTGTTTATTAAGATATTTCAAGGGTTTTGCCGATTTTAAATTCTGATTATTTTTCAATTAGCAGGGGATGGTCCTCATTATATAATTTAAACTCATGTCAGTCCTCATAATACAAATAAATTGATTTTCGGCCCTTTTTGCTACAATTTCCGTCCATTCTGGGTTAAGTATAGTTGTTTTGGGGTAAAAACTGATTCTGCTGGAAATGGTAAATTCGGGTGTGCCGCCGAGAAACAAATCTAAACCCTAAACAAATGCACTGCACGGGAGTACTTTAGATTCGAGAGATCAATTTGTACAATTCTGGCATAAACCAAGAAATGGCCGTTCCAGTCTTGCTTCGGTCACAAAACGAAGGAGAAGGGTTGATCTTAGGGAGGGAAACAAAGAAGGTGTTGAAATCAGGATGGAGGTGTGGTTGTTTTATGACTTGTATCCGAATGCAGTTTCTGGATACTTGTGTTGATAACACTTGTTTTTTTGTCGAAATAGGTTGAAAACCTATTTATACAAGTCATGATTGAGCGCACCTGATCTCATAGGAAATGGAGGAAGTTAAGTAGTGGAGAAGTGGGGATTGTGTGAAAGTGGTGACCATCACGTCTCTATCATGAGGGATGACCGGCCAGCCTTACCTCCACTACTCTTTTATTGATATCAACCGCCTCCTTTCCTGACACTTTCTCATAATGGGTGTGTTGCACGCCGCACGCTATAAACCTCCAGACCAATACCCTGGTGAGCATCCCCCAGTTTGTGACATGTTTGATGTCTCAAGTATTTATGTAGAAAAATATATACAGCAGGCTGCTGAGTGGGTCAAGTTGTGAGACTTGCCGCTAAAGCAGCATGTAACGCTTTTAGGTCAAATAATAAAATTATGTGTGGAATTGATATTTATAAAACATCATTTGTAATCGATGCATATGAGGCATAGCTTTTAAGCAAGCAGCTCAAAATAATCGAAGTTCGTGGAGCATTGTTGTGCAAAGCTCGTTTAAGTCAGTCGCGAAGCTTAATGTCTTAAAAGGAGCATGACCGGCCATTTTCAGGAAGCTGCTTGGAGCTATTCATGAACGCCAAGGTGAGCCGGTCGGTCCCTATAGGAGAGTGATGGCTGGTAGCCATTCTAACATCTTATCGGTCGTCCTAAGTTAGATTTAGATCGGTTAAATTGGCTAGCCAAGTTGAGTGGCTGAGATGATTTGCGGCAGTTAATAGCTGTCGTTGAATCTATTAAAATTCCCGTAAGCAGCGTAACTAGCCACTTTTTGGCAACCGTTTGGGAGACATACAGGCAAGCCGCGGCTTGGCCGATCATTCCACATGGAAGACGGATGGCCGGTGGTCACGGAGACATCTTATTGGTCGCCTAAAATAAGATCTAGGCCGGTCGATTCGGCTAGCGAAGTTGGACGACCGAGATGATTTGCGGCAGTTGCATACCGCCGTTGATTTAATTTAGGGTTTTAAAGGCCGTGTGGCCAACCTACTTTGGGATAATCGATTTGAGGCGCTAGTTGCTAGCTTGAGCAAGTCGATTGGTCAGGGATGCAGGAAGGCCGCTGGCGAGCATGCTGGCATTTCATTGGCCGGCTAAAATTATATATAGGCTAGTCAACTTGGCTAGCCAAGTTGGACGGCCAAGATCGTTTTGCGACAATAATATGCTGTCACTGACATCAATTAGGGTTTTGAACATTGTGTGGCCAACCTTCTTTGGGCTATTCGATTTGATGTGCTGCCTGCAGGTTGGGAGAGCTCGATCATCCAGGGATGAAGGCGGGTCATCGGTAAGCATACCGACACCTCATTGGCCGCTCGAAACAATATCTAAGCCTTCCAACTAGGCTGGTTAAGTTGGACGACCGTGATGAATTTGTGACTATCACGACCGGTCTTAGTTCGTTAAACCCTTTTTCAATGGCGCGACTAGCCTACTTCTGGCTAGTGATCGAGAATGTTGCTGGCGGTCTAAGAGCATTCCAATTGGATGGAATAGTAGCAGGCCCGCCGGTGGACATCATGGAGTTTGCTTGGTATCGCTGGGAGGAGGCCAAGCTCGTTAAATTGGCCGACCAAATCGTGTGGCCGTGATTGTTTTAAGATTGACATGGACAGTCTAGGCTTATTTTTCTTAAGGAATTTAAGCGCGTCGATCAGCCAACTTTTAATTAAAAGCGTGGGCTGCAAAAACCTAATTTTTGCAAATTAATCAGGTTAAAGTTTGAATTTTGCGAGTTGTCACAAAATTATTCAAATTCGATGAATTTTGTGTGTTGACACAAAATTCTTTAATTTTATTCTCAGAGAGCAGCGCAGTGTGCTTCCATCGGAGTACTTTCATGCAAGTCCTAATCTTGATACTTCGGGAAATTTATGTTACTCAGCTGCGAGTGGACACTAATTGTCATGTCATACCAGCATTAAGAGTTCATCTAGGGAACGTAGCATAGGAAAGAATACTCAATAACCCATACATTAATAAATAGTGCAGGCAGGAGGTTAATAAAATTTACAGAATATTTGGGATTGTTGCTACATGCACCATTCTGGATTTTTTTTATATATGAGTATACTGAATTGCTCAATACACATGTAAGTAAATAAGCTGTCATCACTTTTAAATGGCTCTTTTTCTTTGCAGAATAACGGCACATTAAACACAGGGTTTCAAAATTTTATCCCTGAACTAAAAACCACCATCAACATTAAGTCCCCTGCTTAGCACGTAACAGTGACATTGTTGCGGGGTAATCACTAGATGGTGACAGTCAAGAAAATTCACAAGAAAAGTTTGACACACATTACCAGGATAGAGGCCGGCTCGGTCTTTGAGCAAGGCACGTTTAATGAAGTATTAAAGCACGCAGTGATCGTCCTCCTAGCATACGTCAATTGTCTCCAGGTAGATAAGCATTAATCGGTTGATATCCTGCATCTGAAGCCTTTATACATGACAGGTAGAGAGTCCTTTCCTTCTCCAGATCTTGCCGATTTGCGGAATATAAAAGGGAGCACTTGAGCCTTTCTTTTCATACCGATCATTACAGAGTTGCATTCTTCTTCTTTCCAGGTATTGCTTCGTGTTCTCTTGTAGTTTTTTTTTTTACCACGTCGGTTATTGATATAACCATAACGCTTTTCTATAGTATATGATGGGAACTCCTGGTGATGTTTATTCTTCTAATTCTCCAGAGAAGAGTTTTGAAGTTGACAAACTCAGGGTTACCGCATTCGAGGAAGTATTAGCTAAAATAGATCCTCCGTTTCGTGAAGTTGGTCGGGCCATACAGGGTATGCCTCTCGCACATTTATGCATCGTTCGAGAGCGTGTTCAAGCTTTCCTGGCTTCGGTTAGCATGGAGGAAAAGTGGAGGCGCGATGAAGCGTCTCAGTCAACGAGTGTCAGAGCTGAAAGATTTTCGGCCCAGCTAAAGAGACGAAGGATTGAGCATATGCAGCCTCCAAGTGAAAATAAACATGATTACCCTATTTATAACGGCGTCATAATTCTTGATTCTGATGTGGACGAACCGGAACATCCTCAAAAGGCTGTTGGAGCAGTTTCTAAAAAGGATGTCGGGGCAGCTTCCGGAAAGTACATAGGAGCGGCCTCTGGAGAAGATGTTGAAGCGGCTTCCAAAGTGGATGTTGGTGCAGCTTTTATGGGAGATGTTGAAGCGACTCCTGGAGAGAATGTTGAAGCGGCTTATGAAGAGGATGTTGAAGCGATTTCTAAGGAAGTGGTCGAAGCAGCTTCTGAAAGGGAGGTTGAGGCGGCTTTTAAAGAGGATGTAGGAGCAACTTATGAAAAAGATGTTGAAACAGTTCCAAAGAGGACTCCAGTGAAGGCGCCGTTGATCCCTGTGTTAATGCTGATAACTAGATTTCCCACTTTGTTATTTCCTTTCATAGATGAGCATCTTTTCGTGGCTTGCAGATACTTTTTTGATATTCAATGATTTTTTGTTTATGTGATTGTAGCCTGGACTTTATCAAATAATAGTTCTTTATTCATGCTGTCTTTATGATTTTATGCTTCCAGTTGGATAAGTGAATGAAACCTCCCGATAAGAAATCCAGATTCTTAGAAAGATTGTGGTATCTTGAAACTTTAGATGTAGCACTCTTCGGTAAGGTTACTGCAGAACCTCCGTACATGATATTCATTCCTCGAATGTCATAATTAGTATCCTGATTTTGCAATCTGAGTTCTCCCCATTCTATTGAGGCGATGTGATAGATGGGAAGACGACACATAAGTGGTGATGTACTTTCCTTTCATGTGAACATACACCGCTTCCACAATGATATTTATTATATGTAACCATAACAACAACAACTCGAATTATGGGAAGCAACAATGACGATTGAGGACTCGACCACGAACCTGTAACTTCCCATTCGATATTTCCCTTTTACATCACGTGTGTTGTCTGGTGGGATCCATACATCAGCTAAGTATGTAGAATTGTATTCCCAAACACGTAGAAGAAGCATGCATGCACTTCCATAAACAAGAAATCCAAGAGCCGTATTTGTTAGGTGAGGAAGCTTTATCTCTAATTGATGGCGCCTGCAATGTAGTTGGACACGTTGTTTCTGAAGAAGTAGTCGCTATCTGGGAGTATCACGTGTGCTAATTTCGGATTCCATGGTTCCGTGAAGGGATTTCCAAAATCCGAAAAATTGCAGACGGCGAAATTTCTTCCAGGGATCTCGTCAGGCGAAGAGAGGTGGTGATTGAGAGATCGTCTCATCGTTGAAGCAGGATGCTCTTTGGGATACAAAAGATGCTTGCTCTATGAAAAATGTACTGCTGCTTGATGATTTCCTTTTGCTTTGAATATCTTGTTCTTTCATTTCCTTTACATATTCCCCTCTTCGGTATTGAAAGATATGAGATGTCACTTTCATGGTTTGATTTTTGGTTTCGAATTAATGGGTAATGATTTTGTGAGGGTTTGGGTTTACTCAAGACTTCGCCTTGAGATAATTTAGGGGTAAATTTTTTTTTTGAAGGAAATGATGCTTCGATTAACTGATGAATTGAAACCCCAATTATGAATGCAAGCAGTGCAATCATTTTGTAGGAATTACAAATATTGCATGAAAAAGGGAAATTGCTAAAGGAAATACTAAAGGGAACGTTGGAGGGCAAAGGCAGCACGACATCTTAGGTATTGAAGGGTTTGAGCCATCAGGCGTCCATTACCACGCCTTCTAACTTGTCAGCATTGATGAGCTTGCAGTAATCTCCCAAGATAACTTCTTCCACTAGGTACGGCTCGTATTCCCCTTCTGCGGAATCGGACGGAGCAGGTTGAGCAACAACCCTCACTACCATATCTCTAACTTGAAATGGGTTTGGGTGTTGCACAACTACTTGATTCTTAGGTTCGTTATCTTTGACTGAGACAGCTTCTAAACATTTGATAAAATATTTGAAATGCCCAGCATCCCATTCACATCTCCTAGTGACAGCAGGGTTAACAATCGGATCGAGTCCCCATGCTTTGGCAGAAGGAGGAGTGACTGGTTACAAAAAGGGTTGTTCAATAAGACTTACTTGTGTCCGGAATCTACGAACAAATGTTGTTGCGCTCTCTCTAGGTAGTTGCGTCACATTTGCGAGTCGTTGATACAGAAGCAAGTAGTCTTCAGGGTTGGACGGCCTGTTCGAGATCCTTTCAGGTACAGTCACTGCAAAGGACATACTCCTAGCTTTGCTTTGTTGCTATGTATCCATGAGCGCCCCAGAACCATATCATAATTCGGGTATTCCTTGATAATATGAAACTTGGTGTGTGTCAAAGCATCTCCTATCTTGATCTCAAGATTAACATACCCGTAAGCATCTTTGGACTCCCCTTCTGAGTTTTTGATTACAGTTGGGCAGTGAATAACTTTTTGTTTCAAAATTCCCGCAGCCTTAAGAGTTTTGATAGTGACAATGTTAAAGTCAGAGGCTGCATCGATTAGTGCGCTATCGAACTCGACACCTTTGAGGTGAGCGGCGGTTAAGAGTCCCCAGTTGCATTTATCAGTTGTACTTTCCAAGAGAGGTCGGAGTTTGGGAGTAGCTTCTTTGGATGGAAACAACCGCTTGCCTGATACAACATGGTTAAGGGCTGCAAATATGTCTTGACGCTGCGCCTTAGAGAAATATAGAATCTCGCATAAATGCTCCATCATAGACTGTACGATTTTGTGGATGGAGTCCCCAGAAATCATGCAGCTCCTGATGGGAAGAGGATCTATGTGAACTCCTTCAGTGCCTAATTGAATTTCTCCTGCATCCACCTTTTCCTTGAAGATGCGCTTCAATTTGTTACAGTCACTAGTTAGATGATTGACGAACCTATGGTAACGACAATATTTGGGATTTGCCATTTCTTCTTCAGTTGGTGGACGTCTGAGAGGGGGTAGCTTGATGGCGTCATCTTGAATCCATGCTTCTAGGAGTTCGATTACCTCTTCAATCGGAAATGGGAAGGTCAGAGCATCCTCTCCGGTTTCTTGTTGCTGTGCAGGCGTCTTAGCCACAACTTTCCGAGTTTAAGCTGTCTGCTACGCTGGTGCAGCACGTTTGGGTTGTTTTTCTGTAGCCGGAGCTTTCCACTTTCCTCCTTCACCCACTACGCTTACAGAGGGTCTGGTATTATATTGTTTGTTGATGAGATACCTGTTCCCTCGAGTCTCGTGCATATCTTCGCTCCTGGCGGGTATTGTTATTTCCAGCAATGCTAGTGCTGTTGTAGTCGACCGCTTAGCAGCCTCATGGAGTTCAGAGAATGTCTGGGAGCGCAGGTTCTCCAGTAAAGTGCGATAGATGGGAACCATACCGTTAATGCAGGACTCCACCAACTGTTGTTCAGTCTCATTTGGATCATGACAATCCAGTGCCTGAATCCTGAATCTCTTGACATAATCATTTGGATGCTCATTGTTTCGTTGAAAAATTCTTCCCAAGTCTGAAAAGGTGATTTGCTCAGACACGAAAAAATATTTATTGTAGAAAGCGGTAACCATCTCACACCAGTTGGATATGCTGTTTGGTGCAATGTTGTTGTACCAGGTATACGCTCTCCCGGTAAGCGACTTTGAAAACTCTTTCAGGCGGAGGACATGGTTGTATTCATGCTCTCCTAAGGATTCCATAAAACGAGAGATGTGTCACGAGCGTTACCGGTCCCCGTCATAAAGGGAAAATTAAGGAGAAGAGTATCCCCTCGGAAGAAGAACTCTTTGCACATCAAGGGGATAAGGAGGTTGATGCTGGTGCATGTCTGCCGGGTTTTCTTTGCCTCGATTTTGGAAAAGTCATTCCAGATCCTCACGTGTGATGAAATTGGATTGCTGATTCCTTTCCAATGGGCGTTCAGGAGCAATGCGAGCCTCTTCATCTATAAAGGCACATCCCGCTAAAGTGCTTGCGTCGGGGGTGTTAAAAGTATTCCTTGAAGTGACTCTTACGGTATCCGCCCCGTTAGTGTCTTGAGGAAAGTAAGTACCTCTTTCTGAGTTGTAGCCATGTCTGTCTGAGCTTTAGCGAGAACTTCATGTATTTTCATCAAATCAACAATGGTAATAGGGGGTTGGCTTCCTCTGGCTCATACAGCCTCTCGTCCTGATGGAGGAGTGGCAGTAGCTCTGGTAACACTTGGGGGCGTTACGCTCGAAGAAATATATGGAAGGGTGGCAGCGGCTTTGGCTCTGGTGATAGGAGGTGTCACACCGGAGGGAATGTTTCCTGCACCGCTGGTGTTGGTGGTAGAGGGTGTAACACCATGAGATGCGTTGATTGTGCTGGCGGGCAGTACATTGGTGTATCCGACAGGAATGTTGATGCCAGGGTTGTTGTAAGCGCCAGTAACATCGGGATTAGTTGCTGATCTAGACCTAAGATCCACCATCTTTAAATTAGGAGGATTGAAATGAAGAATGAGAAATTAACTTCGCAATCGAGAGATTAATCTCCCACTGTGGTCGCCAGTTGTTTTGGGGTAAAAATTGATTCTGCTGGAAATGGTAAATTTGTGTGTGCCACCGAGAAACGAATCTAAACCCTAAACAAATACACTGCACATGAGTACTTTAGATTCGAGAAATCAATCTGTACAATTCTGGCCTAAACCAAGAAATGGACGTTCCAGTCTTGCTTCGGTCACAAAACAAAGGCGAAGGATTGATCTTAGGGAGGGAAGCAAAGAAGGTGTTGAAATCGGGATGGAGGTGTGGCTGTTTTATGACTTGTATCTGAATGTGGTTTCTGGATACTTGTGCTGATAACACTTTTTTTTTTTTTGTCGAAATAGGTTGAAAACCTATTTATACAAGTCATGATTGAGCGCACCTGATCTCATAGGAAATAGAGGTAGTTAAGTAGTGGAGAAGTGGGATTGTATGAAAGTGGTGACCATCACGTCTCTATCATGAGGGATGACCGGCCAGCCTTACCCCCACTACTCTTTTACTGTTATCAACCGTCCTCCTTTCCTGACACTTTCTCGTAATGGGCGTGTTGCACGCCGCACGCTATAAACCGCCAGACCAATACCCTGGTGAGCATCCCTCAGTTTGTGACATGTTTGATGTCTCAAGTATTTATGTAGAAAAATATATACAGCAGGTTGCTGAGTGGGTCAAGTTGTGAGACTTGCCGCTAAAGCAGCATGTAACGCTTTTAGGTCAAATAATAAATTATGTGTGGAATCGATATTTATAAAACATCGTTTGTAATCTATGCATATGAGGCATCGCTTTTAAGAAATTAGCTCAAAATAATTGATGTTCATGGAGCATTGTTGTGTAAAGCTCATTTAAGTCAGTCGCGGAGCTTAATACCTTAAAAGAAGCATGACCGACCATTTTCAGGAAGCTGCTTGGAGCTATTCATGAACGCCAAAGGTGAGCCGGTCGGTCCCTATAGGAGAGTGATGGCTGGTAGCCATTCTAACATCCTATCGGTCGTCCCAAGTTAGATTTAGATCGGTTAAATTGGCTAGGCAAGTTGAGTGGCTGAGATGATTTGCGGTAGTTAATAGCTGCCGTTGAATCTATTAAAACTCCCGTAAGCAGCGTGACTAGCCAATTTTTGGAAACCGTTTGGGAGCCATATAGGAAAGCCGTGGCTTGGCCAATCATTCCTCATGGAAGACGGATGGCCAGTGGTCACGGCGACATCTTATTGGTTGCTTAAAATAAGATCTAGGTCGGTCGATTCGTCTAGCGGAGTTTGACGACCGAGATGATTTGCGGCAGTTGCATACCGCCGTTGATTTAATTTAGGGTTTTAAAGGCCGTGTGGCCAACCTACTTTGGGCTAATCTATTTGAGGCGCTAGTTGCTAGCTTAAGCAAGTCGATTGGTCGGGGATGCAGGCAGGCCGCTGGCGAGCATGCTGGCATTTCATTGACCGGCTAAAATTATATCTGGGCTAGTCAACTTGGCTATCCAAGTTGGACGTCCAAGATCGTTTTGCGACAATAATATGTTGTCATTGACATCAATTAGGGTTTTGAACATTGCATGGCCAACCTTCTTTGGGCTATTCGATTTGATGTGCTGCCTGCAGGTTGGGAGAGCTCGATCGGCCAAGGATGAAGGCGGGTCACCGGTAAGCATACCGGCACCTCATTGGCTGCTCGAAACAAGATCTAAGCCATCCAACTAGGATGGTTAAGTTGGACGGTCGTGATGAATTTATGACTATCACGGCCGGTCTTAGTTCGTTAAACCATTTTTCAATGTCGCAACTAGCATACTTCTTGCTAGCTATCGGGAATGTTGCTGGCGGGCTAAGAGCATTCCGATTGGCTGGAATAGTAACGGGCCTGCCGGTGGACATCATGGAGTTTGCTTTGTATCGCTGGGTGGAGGCCAAGCTCGTTAAATTGGCCGGCCAAATCGTGTGGCCATGATTGTTTTAAGACTGACATGGACAGTCTAGGCTTATTTTTCTTAAGGAATTTAAGCGCGTCGACCAGCCAACTTTTAATTAAAAGCGTGGGCTGCAAAAACCTAATTTTTGCAAATTAATCAGGTTAAAGTTTGAATTTTGCTAGATGTCACAAAATTATTCAAATTCGATGAATTTTATGTGTTGACACAAATTTTTTTAATTTTATTCTCAGAGAGCAGTGCAGTGTGCTTCCATCGGAGTACTTTCATGCAAGTCCTAATCTTGATAATTCGGGAAATTTATGTTACTCAGCTGCGAGTGAACGCTAATTGTCATGTCATATCATCATTAAGAGTTCATCTAGGGAACGTATCATAGGAAAGAATACTCAATAAGCCATACATAAATGAATAGTGCAGGAAGGAGGTTAAATTTTTTTACAGAATATTTGGGATTGTTGCTACATGCACCATTCTGGATAAATTTTATATATGAGTATACTGAATTGCTCAATAGACATGTAAGTAAAGAGGCTTAAGCTCTCATCACATTTAAATGACTATGTTTCTTTGCAGAATGATGGCACATTAAACACAGGGTTTCACAATTTTAGCCCTGAGCTAAAAACCACCATCAACATTATAACACGTGTGGCACACACAAGAGAATTCTTCGAAATCAATTTATGTTTTTGATTTAACACGGCGGTCCCAAATACAATTTTATGGAAAAGACTCACTAAGCAGGTAGAGAGTGAAGATGATTATGGAAAAAAACATGACATGATTGTGGGAAAAAAATAAGAATTAAGAACTTTGGATCTTAATGTTTATCATAGTTTCCCTTCTTTGTTTCTTAGATGGTTCTACCTATTTGGTTGTAATAAAACCCATAAAACTTAACTTGATGAGATAATATTTTTTATTTGCAGTATTAAAAAAAAGGTTTAAAAATATTTGGGTTTTTTTCTTCTTGTTTCTTTGATTACTTCAAGTTATCTTATTTAATGAATTGATTTGATTCAAAAGCTACAAGATTGGGATGATGGAAACTTGATTGCAAAAGGATTCGGATGCGTTTGTTCAACAATACCAAACATGGTTTAATGTGCAGGGAGATTCATTGGGTTACTTTAAAAATAAATATGTGTGTGGCACACTATGATACTTAACCTGGAATGGACGGAAATTGTAGCAGAAAGGGTCGCAAATCAATTTATTTATATTAAGAAGACCGACTTGAATTTGAATTATATTTTGGGGTATGCAGACAGAAAAGCCCATGAAATTCAATGTGATATTGATTTCAACAAAAAGCAAAAAATAATTGAATCATTTTCAAAAAATCTTCATAAATCTGTAATTTATTTAATATAATATATAATGAGTTATTAATTTATATTTTACATGGGTCTATATGAACCCACATTTGGGGGATACCTCCACAAATTAGGGTATACACAAAAAGACAAAAAATAGACAATATGAAGTAATATAAAGAATCCTTTATCCAAATAATTTTTGGTAATGGCAAAATTACACTTGATTAATTAGTTGTTAATTAGATTGGTTTGTTAAGATTAATTAGTTAATAGATTGATTTGTTAAGATTAAACTTGAGATCTTGAGTTATTTTGATTTTATTTTTTTAAGTGTCAATTATAAAATAAAGAGAGGAGAAGAAGAAGAAGAAGGATTTTGGGACATTTGAGGGAAATGAGAGATTCTAGTGAGGAATTTGATGTTGGGAGTCCTCGTCTCACCTAGAAGAAGGTGCTTACATTGACTTCGTTAAGGATTCCCAATTGCAGCCTTTTGTAGAGAATAAAAAATCATTCATGAAAAAACTCTAAGTCAAGGTTCAAATCAAGATAATTATGAGAATGAAGGATCAAGTGAATAGCCACACGAGGAAAATGAAGAAACTAATGATACAAGTACTACGAATAAACAGGTATAGGTCCAAATAAGGTTTATATATGATTTATTTATTTATTTTGATTCGCAAGGGAAAGAAAAACCAGACCCACAGTCGGCATAAACAAATGATGAAGACAATGTCGACTTTTAAGAATCGGTATTCGTATTTATCATTTAGCAATGACAACATTCGGTGTTCCAAATTTATCAAGAAACAGTCGGCATTAAGTAAATCTACACCAACTATGCCGACTGTCCCTTGGTATTGTGCAGTAACTTTGGGCATGTGCTGACATAAAAGCTAAATTTGTGTAATGATAATTGCGGCACACTCGGCGTTGAAGATTTTTTTCGAGCATTCCGACTTTTTAGTAGTACAGTCGACATTTTTTCCTATGAGTTTACAGTCTATGCCGATTGTTGATATATGAAAATTCCCTACTTGGGCTAGAAGGTCATTACATGATTTATAAGCCCAAGTTCACAAGAAGAGTGGGACTTGGGGACTCGGCCCGGTCTAAAAGGGGGCTTGGTCCGACCCCAAATATAATATCCAAGGGTTATCAAGAGAATGAGGACATCAAGGAGGGTAAAAGGTTGTTGACCAAGGAGCCAATGCTAGATTATTAAGGAAGAAATGATATTTTTATAATAAAGAAGGAAGAAGACATCTATGTTGAGGAGGTGAGGAAGGAAAGTCTATAAAAATGAAAGAAATGGTATTTCGAATGGGGTATTTTGTCTCTCTCTTCTTCGAGGAATTAGGTCTACTGTGGATATAACTAGGTTCTCTCACTACTCTTTCACATTCTCACCCACAAACACTGATTGTTTAAGATCTGGCATTGAGTTGGTTTTTCGAGTATGCTAACTGTTTGGTTTATGTCGACTACTTTTTTTGTTGCTAGATCGTATTTTATCATGGTGATGAACCTAAGCCTAAGCAAGAGTTGAATCCAGATACTTCTGAACCCTATATGAATGAATTCCCGAGTAAATATGAGGCAATGAAGTGGGATATAGATACGGTTCTCAAATATAAGTGTGTATAAGAAACAATCAAGGAAAACCTATTCAGTTTGATATGGCTTGAGAGAGATACGGGGAGTATGTTAGCCACAAGAGAAAGGATTATGTATATCTAAAGAAGACTAATATGGTATACAAGACTACTGCGAGGAAGGATGGATGCCCCTTCAAGCTTGTATTTAATTTAAAGGGAAATATGTGGAAAAATAAAGTGTGGCGCAGACGCCATAACCATCTGGATCCAGAGACTTTTGTTGGAAACTCCGTAGTTGCAAAGCTAAAACCTCATGAGTTCGAGGATGTAAAGAGACTGACTAAGACACACACCATAGTAAGTCAAATGCTCAGCGGCATCAAACCGGAAGATAAAACTAATGTGTCTTCCTTAAGTACAATTTCAAATGTGCAAGCAACTATAAGAAGGGATGAATTGCAAGATAGGTCGGTTATGCAATAATTTCTACACTTAGCCACCGGCCACAACTACACACACAAAGGAAAAATTGGGTCGGACAGTAAGGTTACTCAAATATTCATTGCTCATTTGTTGATGGCTAAAAACCCAAGTTCCTCATGTTGATTACAATCACCAATAGAACCGGGTTACTATAAATGAACCATGAACAATACCCAAATTGAGATCTTATTTGAAAACCAAAAACCTAGAAATAAAACGCTTCAGTGAAGCAACTACAAGCATCTAAAAGAGACAATCGAAAGGATTAGACAATAGAAAGGATTAAGAGGTTATAGATCTACCCATATTTGCTCCATAGAAAGAAATTTGGACAGATAAGGATTTAGGCGGCATCGAGTTTACTTATCGCATGAGGAGGGGGAGAGAGGGATAAAGGGTTTAGATCAGACTATTATTGTTATACCGCTTGATTCTTTGAAATTATTTATTTTTTCATCAATGAGATGCACTTTCAAATAGTATAGAAATATGTGAAGAAATAAGTAACAAGTACACCTTCTGTTTATTTCCGAAGATAATTTCACTTTTAAAAACTTAGCATCATTGAGGATTGTTCAGAATAATTGGACGTTTCATAATAAAACAAAATAGGATCATTTTAAAGTAAATCTTAAAGCCTCTCATCCATATATTTTTATACATGACTAACTTGCCCTTGTTTACCTAGTTGTGAAGTACTTGAATTAGGAAAGCTAATTAAGTGTTACTTGTTAGATTAATTTAGTTGGATTAAGTTATAAATTATAGTTAGCTTAGATAGCTGTCAAAATACGGTAAAAATAAGAACTTCTGATGACTTTTGTATAACCCAAATTATTGAACCAAAATCGACAACTCATATTAGGATGACCTTCCGGTTGTTTTAATGTTTAGAGACAAAAAATTCAAAATCAGTTGCACCTGTACAATCATTTTGCTGACTCTGGATATGTTATTTCACAATGAAGAACAAGATCCACAATTGACAAGTTTTATGATGAAAACCTTTCCAATTATGGATGATGTTATTTGCATATGATGAAAATGATCCACAACCGGAAAGGTTTTGTTAATAAACCTCGGTGATTCTAGGTTTGAGAAATATGGAAAAAATAAATAAATAATATGCAAAGTTTATGATGATAAATCTTGCCGATTTTAAATTTAAAAAACGTAAAATATAAGAAATATAAATAGGGTTTATGATGATACAAGTAAAGTAGACTTCATATAATATAAGGGTAGTAAATTAATTTTAGACACTAAAGGATAACTTAGTCATTTACATCCTTTAGACACCCTTTATCAGGCTAAACCTAGTTTTCCATAAATTTAGCAAACCCCGACTATCTTGAGCAACACCCAATTATGCGAGGTTTAAAAAATCTCACATTTTCAAATATTTTAGTCATTGATTTTCCTTTCATTTTTCCTATCAAAAGGAGTTACCAATTTTGTCAGAACACTGCTCAGTTGAACCATCCAAGCTTTGGTATGTCAAGTTTGGTTGTCAATTTTAGTTCCAAACTCGAGTCGCTTGAGTAGATTACTAAGTCAACTTCGTTAGGCTAGGAACATAGAAATATTTAGACTCGGTCTAGTTACTCATGTAAATATGAAGACATATCGAAGACATCGATCTTTAGTAACTATGGACTTGACTCGTTCAATTTTTATCTTTGTTCTTTCAACTATTTATTTTCATTAAAAACATAACATGCGAAGTTAAATGTATTTCGATCACTTAACTATTGGAGACTTGGTCATTATATCATGACCAAAGTATCAAAATGAATGATATACAACAGTTGTCTCGACAACTTAAGAATATGAAGTTACGAAGTATAGTTTATTTATGGATTTCGTGTTTTCGATATTGCACAAAGTGGTAACTAGTAATTATTTAGTGTGTTGAACTTTCGGATGAATCCTTCATTTAATATTTATGTTAGAAAGCAAATTAAACATATATTGAACTAGATGACTTGCGAAACTTGTTTCATAGTCGAAATAGGTTTGATGACTGATCATAGGACCGATCCTAGAAGTGGGACCGATCCTACTATGTCTGACTTGTTTATACATTTTCAATTGGGTCTTTATCCTCATGAGTTTCTGCAGACATCGAAATGTACACAATTTAGAATGGGAAGGTTCATAAGTGTTGACATAATATTTGAACATGTGCAAAGTTCTAATGTCTTATTGTCCAAGTATACTCCTTTGATACTGAAGGCAAGATCCAACAATATCGATTTTCAATATCAATTATGGTATCGAAATTATATGCTTACCGATCTCATAGTTTTGCGTATCTCTAGTTGTTATATTAGTCAAGTACATGGGCGTGCGCTAGCTAATCTTAGTTGTCATACTATGAGAGAAACCGATTATGAGTTAGAAAAAATAAGATCTTTGTTAATCTCAAAAACAAACATATATTCCAAATCTTAAGGTTTTCAGAATTGATAGATCTTTTTTCCAAAAAAATTCCTTAATCATAACCCTATATATAGGGGCATCCTAGAATATACTTCTATCGTATGGGAAAACTAATTTGAAATATATATGAGTAATCTAATTAGGTGAAACATCTTGCGCTACCTTTCTTTTAAAGACTTTTTTTTGTATCAAGAATCTCTAGTAGTACCGTTGGAGGGAAACTAAGAATCACACTGCTTTGATTTTCTTTGTTTATTATTTTTGATTAAGAACTAATAGTGTAGTTGTCAAACTTGTTTGTCCTCTTTTGATATAAGGGCTCTCAGGTTTGTTTGAAAATTTGACTATCATAAATCTAAGTGATTTTTGAGTAATCTAATTATGATATAAATGTTGATTGATCAACGTTAACAGACTCTGTTCTGTGTGTTTGATCAATAGTGGAATCAAGTTTTTTTCATGCAATAGTTACTTTTGAGGATTGGAATTGAATATTGAAGACTTGAATACATTTTTTTTGTTCTGATCTTTGTGTGACTTCTTTCAAACTTGATTCACTGGGATTAACAAGCAGTTTACCTCGATAAATGTAAAACTTGTAGAAGATCGAGTAATCCGTCTATCAACATTTGTTTGCTCTGGTAGATCTTGTTCATCAAGATTGGTTGCTTCGATAATCATTTTCTTGCTTTGATCTATAAACCAAAGGAATGCGTTGATATAAACGTAAGATCCTCCACTCTGCTTTATCACTAATCAAACGGCTGATTTGGGTGATTGATAAGTGAGCTGGTTACTGGAACATATTTAGTTCTTTGATGTTTCGGGTTACAAACCAACGGAGTTGAGTGGATAAATCTTTACAGCGGTTTGATAGACGCATTGATGTGTCTATTTTGATCTCGATTTTTTTTATTGTTAGTACCCATTTTTGTACTTATTTTGGTATTTTATGTCTTGTATGTATTTTTGGAAAAATAAACATGTGCGAGGAAAAAATTGGCTCGAAAAGTGATATTTGCACCTCGGGAGAAACTACTAAAGGCACCCCGGAAATATGTTGGAGGCACCCAGGAGAAGCATTAAAAGCACCCAGGAAAATTACTATTCGCACCCCACCAAATACTATTTACACCTTAGTGCTAAAGGGACCCCCATTCTGGATAGGGGGCAGCCCCCATCTTCTTCGTTCAAAAGTAGAAAAAATATGTGAAATTTTCTTCCCAACTGCGTAACTTTGTGAAACGATTTGGGTGCAACTCTGTTGGAATTTTTCACGGATATGTATCGATATGGGATGGGTACGATTAAACAGGTTAGGTACATGGATTTATTAGTAAAAACATGGAAGAATTCTTTTAATTCTCGAAACAGGGAAACTATACTTCTTAACTGCGAAACTTTTGTGGATCGATTTCAGCAAGATTTTGAGGAGATTTTCATGGGAAATGATTTTGTTTTACCCTGTTCGGCTGTAATCCTTTCAGGATCGAAAATAAAGGAAGTTACCATATGATTCTCGTGAAAACAGGATTGGAGAAAAGCTCTCGGGATTTTGGATTTAATTTTGGGAAGTTACGTGAAGAATTGGGAGGATATAATGTTTCTTTAATTTGACTTTATCTAAGTTTGGAAAGGATAGGAAACATGACTAGGGGTGTACATGGTCCGTTTCGGTTCCGTTTTTGGTCAATCCAAAACCGAAACCGTTACTACCGGTTTTTGATTTCCCAAACCAAAACCGTGCCATTAACCAACGGTTTCGGTTTTTAGTTTTACCATTGGTTTACGGTTTTACTATCCGGTTTCGGTTTTACCATTATTTTGTCAGTTTCATGTAACTGACTGTTAAAATAAGAAAAGACAAAAAAAAAAATGAAAGATTAAAATTTAGTTACACATAAAATTACGTTAGTTACCTAAAATCGTTGAGAGGCTAAAGTGGGATTCTAGAGTTTCTAAAAGTGAGTTAGGGGAGGTTGAGCACGAACAGTCTTCGCCTAAACCACGCAAATTTGTTGTTCAAAGGCTGTTTCAGTCGCAGGGAAGAGGTTAGGGCTGGTCTTAGGGAGGGAAACAGATAAAGAGAGATCAGAGAATTCTAGGGTTTGAAGAAGAATTGATATGAGAGGTTATTAGAAAGTTGTTTTTAGCTTGAAGAAATAAAGGACCTATTTATAGGTGAATTCTCTAATCTTAGGTCGGTGAAGATAAGGATTTCTTGCCATGCCGTGCGGAGCAATTCTCCCGTCTCTTCAGGAATAGATAAAGATAAACTAGGTTTAGTTTATCTCATTATTCCACCGCCTTTACTCTCTTATGCGGTGAGAAATAGGTCGGGTATTTCTCACACGTGCCGTAAACCTCCAGCCAAAACCCCTAATTGATATCCCCGGATTTGTATGAGGCTGAGTCAGCCTTTGTGATGATGTGTTGAGAGAGAGAGAAATATTCTCTTTAGCCGAGTTGGCCAAGATAGAGAGATACTCTCTGATTTGTGAGAATGACTAGGATGAGTCACGTGAAAAGGCATGGAATGCCTCAGAAATCGTGTGTAGAGTGTCAGAGGAGCTGAGGTTTAGCTCCCTCTCTCCATGCCGGTCACATATGTCACGTGGAGACCGTATTATTGCTTGTGGGTCCCTTTGTTGAGCATGTGGAGCTCAAGAGAAGTTATCCACGTTTTTGTATAAATGTGTACAGTTCAGGCCCAATTCACTAGCCGTGAGTATGTCTGAGACGCTGAGAAAGAGTCTTGAGGCCTAGATGATGCTTGTGCCTAAGTATTGTACTTGTATAAGACTCTTTTAACGAGATCGCTCATCTCAGATGAGGCCACCTGAGATTCAGCCTATGCAGCTGAGACTGTCTGAGATTTAGCTGACGCATCTAGAGCCGTCTGAGATTTGGTTGTCGGGTTTGAGACCGTCTGATATTAGCTGACGGGTGTGAGGCCGTCTTATATTAAGTTGACGGGTTTGAGACCGTTAGAGATTTGGCTGACGGGTTTGAGATCGTCTGATATTAGCTGACGGGTTTGAGACCGTCAGAGATTTGTCCAATGAGATGGAGTCTGTTCAAGACTTGTCCAACACGATGAAATCTCTCAAAATCCAGCTGGTACATGTTTGGGAGAGAAAAGAAGGCTTGCACGCCTGATAATGTATATGCGAGACTTCGGCTCACTTGTCTTTGACCAGCATATCTTGCAGAGATATGCTAGGAATCAATTGTGTCCGTATTTATGTGGACGACATGACCAGTGTATCTCGGAAGGATGTTCAAGGAGTCTGTCAAAAGGTCCCAGAGGAAGAATAACCAACGTATCTTGCGGGGATGTCATAAGAATTATTCTGAAGCGTCGGTAAGTCGAGTCATAGCTTAGAGTAGACATGACCAATGTATCCCACGATAATGTACTAGAAATCAGTCCTTGATCTCAAATAGGATGAGTCGTGCTTACAGGAGACATGTATGTCTCTGCTATGGGTCATAAGTCCGTCGGAGATGTTTTTATGTATCTACAGAGCCTACATGACCAGCAGTATCTCGTCGAGGATGTATACAAGGAATCATGGCATCAAAATCAGCTGCATCTTACGAAGACATGATGGAATTATGGTTATTCTTGTTCATAAGTCTGCTAGGGACGTTCTACGCTCTACAGAACCTACGTGACCAGCAGTATCTCATCGAGGATGTGCGCTAGGAATCACGGCATCACGACCAGCAGTGTCTTGCGGGGTCGTATACTAGAAATCGTGGCTATGGGTTCCTTGAGGACCAAGAGATTAATCTCTCACTGACGGTTCAATTTCGTTTGTGGTCTTGAAATGACACTTTTCCCCCTTATATAAATTTCACCAACTATATTAAGTCCCTTACTCAGAGTAGAACCTTGATTGTTCTATGATGAGTATGTAGATGGTTAAGAATCGTTCAGGCGCGAAATTACAATCCACTTACGGAGTCCCCGAATTGGGGTTCATCTTTCGATTGTTATGACTCTGATCTTGGATTCAACTCTGGACTTGGGAACCTCTTGGGATTCTATGTTGGGAGGCATTAATGGCATGATAATGGAGTCTTTATGAGACAAATTCCCGTCTTGATCGAATGGAATTGTTAATGAGGGTTTACTCGGCCAAAACCCTAAATTTCTCTATTTATGCATCCTTAAGCTTCCGAATTTGTACAGGTGAGTATGTGTGGAAGAGAGAGTTATGAACGACTTCCTATATGGCCGTGATGTTGATGAAGATCCATGAGAGAAGAGAGATACTTCTTTCTGAGTTGCAGATTCCTTATCCCATACGAATTCTGAGTTTAGCCTCGTACTACACTAAAACCATGATTCCTCTTTTGTTTATGCTTGACTCCTTCAGATACTCTGGTGAGACTTGACGAGGATTGGTGGGCATGCATATGTATTGAGGGGTTAGTACCTTGTGTGATGATAGCTCGTTCAATCCTTTATACCAAGCAGACACCCTTTTCCGAGAGAAAATACTTATTTTTGAAACCAAGGTTATTTTCATCAAAAACCAATATGAGCCCTATTTTTCTGTCATGAGAGACTCCGTGAGATTCCTTAGGCATATTCATGGCTTGAGAGAGGGAGATAGGCATGTGTATGGTCTTGCTTTTTGGAAATTATGAACTCGAACTTCCCTGTTTGAGCTAGATTCCCTTTATTTTCTCTGAAATTCTGCTTTTTTAGATTCTGTTTCAATCCCGTTGTTCTTATAGAACTCAATATTCACGTGTATAAGGCCTTTGAAATGAGTATATGAGAGCTTGGTTTGTATTAGGGCCTTGTTCTTTAAAAATACTCAAAATTATGAAATAAGGGTATTTTGGTCAAAATCCCTTATGAACTTGTTTGTATTGAAGAGTGATGAGATAAAAAGGTGTTTAAAGAGGTGTATAGAACCGTCCAATAAAATGGGGAGAGTCTCGGTACCCTTTCTTTTAGAATAAATCCCTTTTTCGTCAAATTCTTGAAATTAAGGCTAATTTCGTCAAAACCCTATTTCTCTTCGACTTTGGTCCCTCTGAAAAAAAATTGAGAGAATAAGTGACGTCCCACTGACCTAGGAGAGAATTCATACGCATGGGAGAGGCTTGGACACGGTCTGGATAGGTTTTGGAAGAACGGAAACCTAGGTTTCCTTATTAGAGCCAAATTCCTTTAATTTCCTCTTTTGGATCTAATTCCTTTTCCTTTTGCTTGATGGCTTCACTATTGAGCTAGGATTGAAAAGAGAACTATTTTCAAACTTTTTTGGGCGTGCACTAGGTATGGAGGTCGCTTAATTCTTCTTTCACACGTTCTGTTTGTATTAGGACTCTTCGTTTGGGTGTTCTTCGGAAAACTTCAGTTTTGAGAAACTTGCATAGAATGGCTGTAAACTCTTCATATGGACTCTGATTTGAGTCCCTGGCACCAAATTTGAAAGATAATAGGATAATATTTCTAATAAAAAAGAATGAATCGATTCTGAGTTTATTTGGTTAATCAAATCCGTATATACTTTTGACTTCAGAAATCCCGTATAAATATTTCAGGAGTTTTCAGATTGCACTTACTTCGGTGTTGGGACCACATATCTTAGCAAGCTTGTCTGTTTGATACGAACTTTTGATATGTTGTATCAGAGACATAAGGGAACATATTTTCTCTAGAGAGTACCCAAAAATTCTTTATGGATTATCACCAGTTAGCACGTCTTCACGCTGTCGTGTACATCAATCCTAATTGTAAGAGGAATCCTTGCGTTCCTTGAACTATTAACATGTCCCGACGCCTCAAGCATGACCCTTGGAGTATCATGACTTCATTACCCTTCCTTAGATTAACATAGTTCGTTATTTTTGCCTCCCCATATCAGAGACATGCCCATCCTTTGATTTTACCTTTGTACCCTTATTGTGAAGAAAACGTATTTTTCCTTGATCCTTTGTGAAATTGTGGACCCAAACAAATCCGCGAGTGTCCAATGAGATCTGAGATGAATTTATTGATAAGGACACGACTATAGGCATGAGGTTAGGCTTGAAGGGATTAGGAGAGGACAAGGCTTGAATGGATTAGGAGAGGACAAGATTTGAAGGGATTACGAGAAGACAAGGCTTGAAGGGATTGGATGAGAAAAACTTTAAGGGATTGGATGAGGACAAGGATTTAGGCGGGAAGGCCGATCCTCATATAGAGCAAAACCTAGTTGTGTGTTATTGCTCCCTTGATGTTAACTTATGTAATTTGATCCATGTAGCCTTGTTTGATATCTTCTTTGTTTGTAGATCTCACAGACACTTCTCAGAAGACCCATGTTGAAGACAGAACGATTGAGCTTATATTTAACATGGGATTGAGTGTAAGGTAGTCCCCTGTTGTTATGAACGGCCTTGCTTCATAAATCTTGGCAACTTTATGACCATCGTGAGAATCTTCGCTTCAATATGAGGCTGTTGCGAGAATGACTCAATTCTTCCAGGGTCCGTCGGAGTGAGTTGAGTTCAGAGAGGTTCTTAATCTGGAGGTATTTATGGTAGATGAAGAACTGAAGATGCTAAGCAGGTGGCTCGAGATGCGAAGACAAAAGTGAAGTAGCTAAACATGAATCAAGAGATTTTCTCTAAGGGGCTCTATCAGATGATTTTCTTCAGTTGATATTTTCTCTCTCTGAACCTTTCTTATATGCATCTAGTAAAGGAATGGAACCCTCATGAGTTCGAACTTGACTCAAACCCTAGATTGCTCCGTTGGGGATGCGAGTAGGTGAAAACCATAAGTTAAATTCGTAATAGAAGTTCCTTCCTTGTGCGGTCTTCACTCCAGAGGCTGTAGAAACTTTGTTTGACGTCCGATTTCAGTGGTTGACCCAACTATCGAACAGAAAAGACCTGCCTTTCATCTATTATAGTAAAATTAGGATTCAGAGATTGTTTTTCCGGTGATAAATTCAGAGATTTTCAATAGCAATTCCTTAAAGTGTTTTGATGATATCTCTTGGACCATATTTCAAAACATCATTCCCTTTTAACACGTGGTAGGAGAGACATAAACTGATATTTTTCATCAAGGGAGCATTGTCGAATTCTCTTCCCATTTTTCTCAGTTCATCGATCTATGTGACCAAAGTATGAGTTGCGTCTGAGTAGAGTGGAAACTATAGACTCCTCTTCAAACCGATTGCGAACCCTAGTTTGTCTCCTGCATCTGTTTATTGTCGGGAGATAATTTGAATGTTTCTTCTACTTGATATAGTCATGTTGCACGCATATAAAACCCTAAAACATCTTATCTTCAGTCAGGATCCAGGACATAGTTGCAATTGCTGAGTACAGAGAAGATGCTGATGGAGGAGAATTCGACGAGACTGGAGAGAGATGCGAGATTTCTCGAGTCACAGATAAGTCCCCCTCACGATTTTGAAGGCCGGTCTCTAGTTTCCTAATCCCACGTAATAACATGTTGTGATGTGGGTTTGAGGAGTAGAATGGTCTTGATGTGTCCTGATCTTTTGAGACTCTTGCGCTGATCGTTTCTAAGTTTGTTATCTGAAAACTGGATGTCTGGGCCACCACCTGTTGGCCGTGTAGGTGTGTGACTCACTATTCTTCGTTAATCCCCAGTTTGATATAAGACTAGGGATTTCCATTAAATTGGGACGCTTGGAAAATGAAGTAAAACCCTTATAGCGTACGAGATTGAGTCTTCAAGGCAGGCAAGCGATAATTTGTGGGTTGGAGACGTCTATGGAGAGTTATGTCGAGATACTGCCGCATGTGTCTTTGTGGACAAGATGAAGTTGTTGTTCCGGCTCTACTAGGTGTCTTGACAGAGATTCATGTGAACTTCTGTTGAAAAATTATCCTTTGAGATTTATTCTTATTTTGGGAGGATGCTCAACCGAACTTGAGAGTAGTATATTCCTTCTGGTACCAGCAGGGTAATGGATACACTAAGGTCTAACCGCGTAGTCGATTTTTGTTTGCTTTATTGATAGGAGAGTTCTATGGGAATCCGCTAGGTAATTCTTCACGTGGAGGAATCGTGTTTTGACATGAGGAAATTATATGTGATCGTCATATCTTGTCCTTCGCTCATCGCGTTTGACTCTGACTCTTGGGATAGCTTGTCGATCATATCTTTTTGAGATATGATGCTTTGACTGTGGGAACTGTAAGCAGGCCTCCAGATAAGTAGCGTATGTCCTGGAACTACGATCTCGGTTTCTTCCCCTGTTTACTTCAGTGAAAATAGCTAGTTATGGTTGTACGTCGAGTAGTGGATTCTTTATCTAAACGGCTGACCTCACGAGTATCACTATGGATTTCTTTTTCCATGATAGGTTCGAATGCGAAAATATTTTCCTTATCCGTCTTGGGTGAACTGAGGACCCATCGTAAAATGATATTGGATAATCATTGGTGTAGCTGAGATGGAGGCTCATCGAGACTTGGTCGTACAATTGCTAGGACTCATCTTCTTTCTGACGGGACGGGTGTTGAGATAACATATCGACTGACGGATTTGAATCTTCGGATATGTATGAGCTTTGGACGAACAATGTTTTAGAATCTAGTCTCATCTTATACTTTGTCGCGTTCTGGTCATGATCCTATGAAACAGGAAAACGACAAGATGCATCTCGGCTGGCGATTTATGACCTTATGTGGCTCTGTAACGCTTTTGTCTAGGTCACTAATTTTTTGGAACCTTTCCAAGTTTTCGCTAAGTTTATCCTGTAGATGACGAAAATACAAATTCGACAGAAAAAGAACTAGGTCAATCTGATACAGAATGAAAGAGTTATAAGTAAAATAGTAAAGTGAAGTAAACTTCCCGAGTCCACTGTGATCAGGTTGAGGGCCCTTGACCTAAACGAATTTTGGAGAAAATATTCATCAGAATCTCTAAGTTTAGATCATCAACTGGTCCTGGAGAGAGATGGGGTCAGCTGGATGGTTGATCCTTTACTCAAACGCGTTATTAATGAGCTACATCTTCTCTGGTGAGGTCGATTGCTGACAAACTGGATACCGTCTGTGCTATTCCAACAGTTTTAGTATTCCTTCTCTAGGGAACATGTACTCGATATAGATTTATTGGATCTATTCCTACTGGTAACTTTAATGGCGTTTTCAGATAAGTTTGTGTGTCGAATTGAGATTTTTCAAAATTTTGTTGAGTCTTCGGTAGTTCTCAGGTCTTTAGCCAACGTTTTTAGGGTTGGTAGTAGGTTTTTTGTGGAAGTAGGTAAATGAGACGTTTTATTATGCAGGAAGAGATCCAGGTGTTCCGGGACTCACTAACCTATTCACTAAGGTCAAACTCGAAAGAGAGAGAAAGTGCTGGTAGGGATAACTCTATCGACTAAGTTTGTAATAGATTTACAGAAACTGGATATATGGAACGTTTTTGTGTCTGGATTGGTGGAATCGGCTTCCTTCCTAATAGTGACCATGATTGAAATCTGTAACTGAAAAAGCGGGGGTCTAACAACCTCACCCAATATTTCGTTTAGCAATCCGTATGAACAACCTCTAATATACTTTCAATAGAATCAACTAGACAGTGAGACTCAATCTTAAGAAAAGTATATCCAAGGGTTATATCTCAATTTCTCAATTCAATCTGCAATCAAACAAATAGGAATTTGCGATCCCGATTGAATATAAGAAATAACTTGGACGGTATCAAAAACCAAAATCCAAGTGTCAATCAATTTAATCAACAACCCAAAGGTCGAATTCAGCAAATTAATAGAACTTACGCAGAACCTGTGATATTTCAATTATATAAACAAATATAATGCGGAAAAGAAATAACACAGACACCAGAAATTTTGCTAACGAGGAAACCGCAAATGCAGAAAAACCCCGGGACCTAGTCCAGATTTGAACACCACACTGTATTAAGCCGCTACAGACACTAGCCTACTCCAAGTTAACTTCGGACTGGAATGTAGTTTAGCCCTAACCAATCTCACACTGATCAAGGTACTGTCGCGTTCCTTACGCCTCTGAATCCCAGCAGGACTCTGCGCACTTGATTCCCTTAGCTGATCTCACCTACAACTAAGAGTTGCTACGACCCAAAGTCGAAGGCTTGATAAACCAATCTGTCTCACATAGAAAAGTCTATTGAATAGATAAATCTGTCTCCCACAGAAATACCTAAGAGTTTTGTTCCGTCTTTTGATAAATCAAGGTGAACAGGAACCAATTGATACACCGGACATATATTCCCGAAGAACATCCTAGTAATATCAATCACCTCATAATAACGATAGTACTCAATCACGATAAAAAAAAGCAAGATCAGAACACGCAGCTATAAGAAATAGTTGGGTCTGGCTTCACAATCCCAATGAAGTCTTCAAGTCGTTAACCTATAAGGTTTTGGGAAAAACCTAAGGTTAAAGGAGAATCGACTCTAGTTGCAACTAGTATCACACAGGAGGTTTGGGGATTAGGTTTCCCAGTTGCTAAAGTTCTCCCTTATATAGTCTTCAAATCAGGGTTTGCAATCAATGTTACCTTGGTAACAAAGCATTCAATATTCAGCGTTAGATGAAAACCTGATTAGACCTTAGGCTAATATCTTTCAACCATTAGATCGAACTTAGCTTGTTACACACAAATGAAAAATGACTTCATTTAGATATGAGTAACCATACCTAAACGTGTGCACCTTGTTAGCTCAACAATAGTTAACCGAAGTTAGCCATATGAACACTTTCATATCAACCTTATTCATTTTAACCATAACTAGTTCAAATGACTCAAATGAAACTATTTCTAGAGTTGTTCAATTGTTTATATTCTCATAGAAGTATACAAGACACAATTGAAGCAAAATCGATTTTGATTCAGTTGTGTCTTGTATACTTCTATGAGAATATAACCTTTATAGCCAAGGTTTGCATACTTCTATCGATTTTGATTTTAATTCACTCGAATCAATTCATCAACTTTATAGCCAAGGTTTGCAAAAGATTGCATTCCTTAATATATAAATTTATTAGTTCATGAACAAACCGATTTTAGAACATAACCTACTCAAAGTATGCAAACGGGTACGCATACCTAAGTGGACGGACTAAGTTTGGGTTCGCTAGTATGCGAACGGGTACGTATACCTTCCAAACTCAGTTAAATCCCGGAACTTGAAGCTCACGCCAGTACGCATACGGGTATGCATACTAAGTTCCCGGATTTCCATTAAACCAATCAGTATACATATGGGGATGCATACTATGGTTCCAGGACTTGGAATAACTTGCAACAGTTAGCATACAAGTACGCATACTGTGCTATATCCAATCATGGTTAATAGTTCTAAACTCCCATTTCAATCTTTGAAACATTCTCGGAAGACGACAATAGCTGTCTCACACAAACTAATAGCTTCAAAGCAATTTTCAAGTGATCGAATGATCAATACAAACATTCCGAGTCTACATCAAATGACTGTCTCACACAAATCATGTAAGATGTTACCAGGCGATTTTCACATGATCATCTTTTGACTTTCGTCAAGAATATAAGATGAACTTGGCTAAAGCGAAATCTTACTAACACATATTTTGAGAAATATGTAAGCGAGTCAAACTCAGCTTGAAATATCAAATGTGTATAATCAAAGTCTATATAGCTGTACGACTTTTGTGTCAAATAGGAGATAAAGTAGATAGACTTTTGAGTGATAGATAAGTTCAAGTCTCCACATACCTTTTGTAGATGAAGTTCCACAAGCTCCCCTTAGTAGTTCTTCGTCTTTAATCGATGAACGCCGTGAATTCTTATGCTCAACTACACTCCTAATCCGAGACTTAGCTATAAGTAAACTAGAAATCAAGACTTATAGTTTTGGCAACTAAACTTGACAACAATCTTCAGATAGCAACGCTTGTGAGTTCGACCGAGCAGTGCTCTAACAGTAACTGAGTGAAAAACCTCCCACTGTGGTCGCTAAAAATGTAGTTACCTAAAATCGGTGAGACGCTAAAGTGGGATTCTAGGGTTTCTAAAAGTGAGTTACGGGAGGATGAGCACGAATAGTCTTCACCTAAATCACGCATAGTAGCCATTCAAAGGGTGCTTCAGTCACAGGGAAGAGGTTAGGGATGGTCTTAGGGAGGGAAGCAGATGAAGAGAGAATTCTAAGGTTTGGAGAAGAATTGCTCTGAGAGGTTTTCATAAAGTTTTTCTTAGGTTGGAGAACTAAATGACCTATTTATAAGTGAATTCTCTAATATCTAGTCGGTGAAGATAAGGATTGTTTGTCGTGCCATGCAGAGCAATTCTCCCGTCTCTTCAGGAATAGATAGAGATAAACTAGGTTAAGTTTATCTCATTATTCCACTGCCTTTACACTCTTATGCGGTGAGAAATAGGCCGGGTATTTCTCACACGTGTCGTAGATCGCCAGAAAAAACACTAATTGATATCCCCCCATTTATGTGAAGCCGAGTCAGCCTTTGTGATGTTGTGTTGAGAAAGAAATATTCTCTTTAGCCGAGTTGGCCAAGATAGAGAGATACTCTCTGATTTGTGAGAATGACTAGGATTAGTCACGTGAATGCATGAAATACCTCAGAAATCGTGTGTAGAGTGTCAGGGGAGCTGAGGTTGATCTCCCTCTCTCCATGGACGGTCACATATGTAACATGGAGACCGTGTTATTGCTTGTGGGTCCCTTTGTTGAGCATGTGGAGCTCAAGAGAATTTATCCACGTTTTTTGATAAACGTGTATTTTTCAGAACCAATTTACTAGATGTGAGTGTGTCTGGGATGCTGAGAAAGATGCCTGAGGCCTAAATGAGGCTTGTACTTGGACAAGACTCTTCTTACGAGATGGATCATCTCGGATGAGGCCACCTGATATTTAGCCTACGCAGCTGAGACTGTCTGAGATTTGGCCGACGCGTCTAGAGATTTCTGAGATTTAGCTGACACGTATGGAGCCGTCTGAGATTTGGATAACACGTCTGGAGCCGTCTGAGATTTGGCTGACGGGTCTGACCGTCTGATATTAGCTGGCGGGTTTTAGACCGTCTATTATTTAGCTGATGGGTTTGAGACCGTCATAGATTTGGCTGACGAGTTTGAGATTCTCTGATATTAGATGATGGGTTTGAGACCGTCATAGATTTGGCTGACGGGTTTGAGTCTTCTCCGGACTTGGCCAACACGATGAAATCTCTCTGAAGTCAGCTGGGACATGTTTGGGAGAGAAAATAAGGCTTGCACCCTTGATAATGTCTCTACAATACTTCGGCTCACTTGTCTTTGACCAGCGTATCTTGCAGAGATATGCTAGGAATCAATTGTGTCCGTATTTATGGGGCCGACATGACCAGTGTATCTCGGAAGGATGTTTTAGGAGTCTGTCGAAAGGGCCCAGAGGCAGAATAACCAGCGTATCTCGCGGGGATGTTCTAGGAATTATTCTGAAGCCTCGGTAAGTCGAGTCAGAGCCTAAAGTAGACATGACCAGTGTATCTAGCGATGATGTACTAGGAATCAGTCCTTGATCTCAAATAGGATGAGTCGTGCTTATAGGAGACATGTATGTCTCCGCTCTGGGTTATAAGTCCGTCGGGGACGTTTTTACTCCTTTACAGAGCCTACATGACCAGCAGTATCTCGTCGAGGATGTGTACTATAAATCATGGCATCACAATCAGCTGTGTCTCATGAAGACATGCTGGAATTATGGTTGTTCTGGTTCATAAGTCCGTCGGGGACGTTTTACGCTCTTCAAAACCTACGTGACCAGCAGTATCTCGTCGAGGATGTACGCAAGGAATCACGGCATCACGACCAGCAGTGTCTCGCGGGGACGTATACTAGAAATTGTGGCTATGGGTGCCTTGAGGACCAAGGGCTTAATCTCTCACGTGAGAGTTGAGTTTCGTCTGCGGTCTTGAAATGACATTTTTGCCCCTTATCCAAATTTCACCATCTACAATTACATATTAAAATTAAGTAAAATTAAAAATAGACATTTATAGTTTAAATCTATGAATAAAATTAAATATAGTTAATCTAAGGTAGACTAATGGTTGATATTAATTACATCAAAGATAATCGGTTTTACTGTTGGTGTTCGGTTTGGTTTTTACATCAAACCAAAACCAAAACCGTTGTTGTCGGTTATCATCTTTTAAAACCAAAACCGACCATTAGGAAATGGTTCGGTTCGGTTTTATTCTAATTGGTTTGGTTTCCGGTTCGTTTTTAGCGGATAACCGTTACCATGTACATCCCTAAACATAACAGAGAGGACGCGTAAACAGAGGAAAAAAAGATATTTCCGAGACTTTCTCTCAAAAAAAATAAGATATTGGGGGAGAGATTTGAGGTCATGTGTGTATAAATATGAGTGGTTAGAGTCCTAGAAGTGGATATCGAGAGGTTAAGGGTAGGCTGAGGTCGAAGAAACGAAGCTGCATGCGAGTTCATCACCAGCAGGAAGAAGGAGAAGAAGAAGTTGTAAATGCGGAAAAGGACTATTGTTCTCAAGAACAGAGACAGTCGTTTAATCAACAACATAACAGAAGTATCGATGTTCATCTGTACATGCCAAAGTTCTTCAGCGACTAATGTCTGAATCTTTGGAAAAGGCTTTCTATAACTGTTTCTTGTAACAGTCAATCTACAACTATTATAAACGTTGCAATTGAGTTGTTTTCATTAATTTTCTCATACTTATTCAATAAAAACACTTTTTTGAGTTATGAATTATTATTTTTAGTGTGTTTTGAGCATGAAGAGCTAAACCCCAACACTGGGATGACGGAGGAAGCCATATTTCATACATTTGGTAATTATATTTAATTCTTTTATGACCTTTGGCATAATTATTAATTGTTTTATGATTTTACTGGATGGTTGTTATTTCAATTGATGGGTCATGCTTAGCTTAAGTGTTTTGATGTCTCATGTTTTAGATTTATAGTCATTTCTTTCAAAAATCTACCTCGGGAAAGAAACACAGTCAATATTTTATTATTATTTGAGCTATAATTGTTTGGAATAAATATATGAATCACATGAATGAATTTTATGGTGGAATCCGGAGTCTCAGTCTCTCTTAATATTGTTATCATCTTCGTTTATTTGCTATCTTAATCAGAGTTAAATCTAAAATTAAATCTTCACACGTCCGAGTTGAACGAATCTTTACTACCACTTTTCTTATCACTATCACAACCACATCATTGAAATAACTCAAGATAGGGGACTATGTTAGGAATCACGTGCGTAGAAAAATTATTTGTAGGCATCGAGATACTGAGGAAACTAAGTAACTAAGATTAGTTTACTTGGTCTTAACTATGCAAAGTTGCGGTAATCAATTTGTATAACGGCTTATTCTAGGAATACTCAAAACTGGACTAGGTCCTCGGGTTTTCTGCCAAACAGTTTTCCTCATTAACAAAATCTCATGTTGTGTGATTTGTTTAGCTTTTGCGTTACCATTGTATAGTTATAATTAAGTAATCATACTTGTACATCAATTAATCTTGGTAAAGATCCCTGTTGATGGTGGATTCTTGGCAAAGGATAAATTGTAAAATCATAGTTTCGTATATCTCTGACCCGACATCATAAGTATATGAAATTTATATTTTACATTTTAGAAGAAAAAAAACTCATGTTACAATGATCTCCGACTGATCATGTAACCTCTTCAAAGCATAACCAAATAAATACACGTCTGCAAAAAAGATTTCACATGAGACATCAATCACGTCACATGGGGGATATTCAGTAAGGTTTTTGTCTGGCAGCCAACAACACGTGGCGGGAAATTCACCCGTCAGTATCCAGATACACGTTTTGACTCGTTCATCGAGTTGGTTGAAAAAACTAGGCAGTGGGCTTCAATGAGAGAGAATGAAATAACTAGGAACCCTATCCATAGGGTCAATACAGTTGATAATGGATCAGATATCCTTAGGCATCTAGAGGCTTTAGAGATGAATCAAGGGTCAAACCAGGCTATGATTTGTAACAATGAGCATAGAACTTACCGATGTACTATTTGTGGTGACCAAGGTCATACTAGACCTCAGTTCCCCCTGTTTTACCCAAGTAAAACAACCCGTGACCAGGTTAGTGTCTTACATGATGGTATGAACTCTAAATTATAGGGTCGTCCCAAGTTTGACCTATACTCTAATACCTATAACCCTGATTGGAGAAATAACCTGAATTTCTTGTGGTCTAAAGGTGCCCATCAGGATGGTCCATCTAGCAACCCACCACTAGGTTTCCCTAGGAACCAAGCTCAAGTCCAAGAACTGAGCGCAGTTGAACAAAAGGTGTTGTCTCTAGAGGAAACTCTAAAACTCTTTATTGAAGGTAGTGCCCTAAATAATTTCTAGACTACCCAAAATAACAACCTTTTAGGTCAGAAGTTTGATGACTTAGTCCTGACGAGTCAACGTAACCAATAAAATAGTGACCGAGCTATTAGCAACTTAAAGACTCAAATAAGTCAACTTTTGAACATGTTAAATGCTAGGGAGAATGGGTGATTTCCTAGTCAACCCACTCCGAACCCAAAAGGAGTGTACCAGGCAAATGGGTCAGGTAGTTCTAACCACAACGAAAAGGTCCAAGCAGTTATCACCCTTAGGAGTGGTAAAATAGTAGAGAACTCGGATATGAGTCCAGCTGAAAAAGAGACTTAAGTTGACCATATTTTGTCGAAAGATCCTAATGGGCTTGAGAGTGCTAAAGTACAAGTGAGAAATATATCCCCGAGAGAGTGTACACACCACCTGCACCATCTCCTCAAAGACTCTCTAAGAAAAATCCTAGTACATAGGTTGATATCTTAGACATCTTTAAGCAAGTTAAGATCAACCTTCCCTTGTTAGATGCAATTAATCATGTACCGACTATGGACAAGTTCCTAAAAGATATGTGCACCGTTAAAAGAGACATGAGTGTACATAAAATGATATTTTTGACCCAACAAGTAAGTTCCATATCTTACAAAAGTACCCAGCCAAATTTAAAGATCCTGGTTGTCCTACTGTCACATGTATTATAGGTAACCAATGAACAGGGAATACGGTTTTAGATATTGGGGCGTGTGTAAATCTTTTACCATTTTCGGTGTATCAAAAACTTGAACTAGGTGAGATGAAACCAAGTAGGATAACACTACAGTTAGCCGATAGGTCAGTCAATCCCATGTGGAAATTGTCTAGTTGACTTTGTAATATTAGACACCCAACCTGTCTCTAATAAAGATATAAATATTCCAATCATCCTAGGTCACCCCTTTTTAGCAACTACGAATGCAGTAATACACTGTCAAAATGGCCTAGTAGAATTTTTCTTTGGAAATCAGAAAATCTCGTTGAACATTTTCAAAGCGTTCCAATCCCCACCAGGCCCTGGACACTATGACTCCATATGCATGATTGATTCTCTAGTTGAGAATATCTTTACCAGTAATAGTGTTAGAGATCCTTTAGCGGCGTGCTTGGCCCACTTTGGAGCCTACTATGATGAGGATAGTTATATTGGAGAGGTGAATGCGTTGTTAGATTCTACGCTAGTAATGAATTACGGAAAATGGTAACGTAAACCAGAACCTCTTCCACCAACCATGGATAAACCCCTCCCATCATCAGTTAACGTCCCCCACCCTTGAGTTAAAGCCACTACCAGATGCACTGAAATATGGGTTTCTTGGTAGTGAGAATACTCTTCCTGTCATAATTGCCTTCGACTTAAAGCCCGATCAGGAAAATAAACTAGTTATTATTCTCCGAAAGCACAAAACTGCACTTGGATGGACTATAGCAGATTTCAAAGGTATTAGTCCTGCTAATTGTATCCATCGAATGTACCTAGAATAATGTGCCAAAACATCAAAAGATATGCAGAGACGATTGAACCCTAATATGAAGGAAGTTGTTCGCACATAAGTGCTCAAGTTATTAGATGCGTGTATCATATACCATCTCTCTGATAATAAATGGGTCATCCCTGTTCAGGTTGTCCCAAAGAAGTCTGGGAGTAATCGCGAATGAGAACAATGAATTGATCCATACCCATGTTACTACTGAGTGGATAGTTTGTATAGACTACCGTAACCTGAACTCAGCCTCTAGGAAAGACCAGTTTACTCTACCATTCATCGACTAGATGTTTAAAAAAAATAGCCGGCCACAACCATTATTGTTTCCTAGATGGATATTATGGATGTAACCAAATCCCTATAGCCCGGAAGACCAAGACAAAACAACCTTCACATGTCCATTTGGTACTTTTGCTTACATGTGTATGCCTTTCGGGTTATGTAATGAACCTGCAACATTCCAACGTTGCGTGCTAAGTATCTTTTCGGAAATGGTTGAGTGTTTTCTCGAGGTATTTATGGACGATTTTTCGGTTTTTGGATCCTCTTTCGATCAATGCTTGCACCACCTTACACTAGTTCTAGAACGTTGCAGAGAAAAGAATTTAGTCCTTAACTAGGAAAAGTGTCATTTTGTGGTTAAATCTGGAATAGTGTTAGGACATGTGGTGTCCTCTAAGGAAATAAAAGTTGATAAAGCCAAGGTTGACCTAATTTCAAAATTAAGACCACCTAAGAATATGACATATGTTAGATCTTTCCTTGGGCATGCTGAATGTTATCGTTGTTTCCTCAAAGACTTTAGCAAGATTGCTTTACCTTTGTCGAACCTACTTTCTAAAGATACTGCCTTTGTATTTGATGAAGCATGTGTTAACGCTTTTGAGAAGCTTAAATCATTGTTAACTTCTGCCCTTATCATCCCACCACCTGATTGGAATCTCCCATTTGAACTCATGTGTGACTCGTCTGATTATGTTTTCGGTACTGTCCTTGGACAACGACATTATAAAGAACGTAGTGTGATTTATTATGCTAGTAGAACCCTAAACGATACCCAATTGAACTACACAACCACTAAGAAAGAAATGTTAGCCATCGTTTTTGTTCTGGGAAAATTTAGATCATATCTCCTGGGGTCTAAGTTCATAGTCTACTCTGATCATGCTACACTTAAGTATCTTCTGTCGAAGAAGGGCTCAAAACCTCAGCTGATTAGATGGGTATTATTGTTCCAAGAATTTATTCTAGATATTCGTGATAAAAAAAGGGTGGTCTGGAAATGTAGTAGCTAGCCATTTATCTCGTATACTTAATGAGACTAGATATGATGATAGACCAATCCTTGACATATTCCCTGATGAACAATTATTTTCCATCTCTATGTTAACCTGGTTTCCTGACATCGTCAATTATTTGGTAACTCGTCAAATGCTTTACCATTGGTTTAAATATTATAGAGTTAAATTCTTGTATAAGGTTAAATACTTTTTATAGGATAATCCATACTTATTCAAGTACTTCCCTGATCATATCATCCGTTGTTGTATTCCTAACAACGAAATCTCAAGTGTTTTGACCTTCTGTCACTCTAGAGCTTGTGGGGTTCACTTTAGTTCTAAGAAAACAACTGCTAAGGTTTTACAATCTGGTCTTTATTGACCAACTCTGTTTAAGGACTCCCACCTATTTTCTCAAAGTTATAAGAGATGTCAGAAATTAGGGAAGTTGACCCAACGTAATATGATGCCACTAAATCCTATACTAATAATAGAAAAATTTGATGTGTGGGCTATAGATTTTATGGATTCCTTTGTCGATTAATTTGGAAAATTTTATGTCATATTAGATGTTGATTATGTGTCTAAGTGGGTTGAAGCAATTGCTACCTAGACAAACGATCGCCACGTTGTGATTAAGTTTGTTAGAGGCCATATTTTCTCTCGATTTGGTATGCTTAGAGCAATCATTAGTGATGGAGGTTCCTATTTCTATAGCCGGTCTTTCGAGGCGCTCGTGAAAAAATACTCCATTACCCATAAGGTTTCAACACCTTACCACCCACAAACTTGTGGCCATGTAGAAGTGTCTAATAGGCAGATCAAACAGATTTTAGAAAAGACCGTAAACCCTACTTGAAAGGATTGATATTTACGCTTAGTAGAAGTTTTGTGGGCTTACCAAACCGCTTTTAAGACTCCACTTGGGATGTCTCCGTATATACTTGTCTTCGGTAAAGCCTGTCACTTGCCTGTAGAATTAGAACACCGAGCCTATTGGGCAATTAAACAACTAAACTTTGACCTACCCACTGCTGGTGATAACCGTAGACTTCAACTCAATGAGCTAGAAGAAATTCGTAATGATTCTTACCAGAGTGCGAAAATTTACAAGGAGAAAACTAACAAAAATCATGATAAACCGATTATTCGAAAGACATTTGAACCAGGTCAAAAGGTTATTCTTTACAATTCTCGTCTCCCTGGTAAATTAAGATCTCAGTGGTCTGGACTTTGTCAAAAAAAAAAATACCACATGGTGCAGTTGAAGTTGAAAATCCTAAGAACGTAGAAACTTTCAAGGTTAATGGCCAACGATTTTAACCATTTTTGGAGTTACCCAATTATGCAGTAGAAGAATCATAACTAAAGGATCCTGTCTACCAGGATTAATATTACAGGTAGCAAAGTCTGGCTGAAGACAATAAACTTAGAGCTTTATGGGAGGCAACCCATACTTTTGGAACATGGTGATCCCTCTGGTGGACCTGGCTGTTGTTGTGCATAGTTATTTTTACGCTTCACCCAGGTACTATCTTTCTGACTTACCTCTTTATTCCTATTGTTACCTATATTTTTGGTATTGCACTATATTTTGAAACATTTAGGACAATGTTAGATTTATGTTTGAAGGTGAGGGAGAAACTTTTAGAGTCATATCGTAGTCTCTTAGCTAAGTTTACATATTTTTTTCACCAAAAAGATGAAAATTAGAATTGCTAGAGAATTTGACATTATTGAGAGACAATAGAGAAATTGACATTCTTGAGAGACTATAGAGAAATTGACACTCTGGAGAGACAAATAACATTTGAGGGGGTAATCGTGATGGACCTAACCATCCATGCTGGAAAGACAATAAGACAGAAGGAAATGCCAGAAAGACAGAGTAACCTCATCATGTAGTCTTAGTTACTGGATTACGATTCTCTCCCAAAAGAAAATTTTCATCATCAACAAGCGGAGCGACATCAAAATCTATAAACAAAGTTGAAGATCTTCAAGGTTTATAAGCAATAATACGAGGAAGAGCAAAATTTATAATCAAAGTGGAAGACTTAATATAAGAGCGAAGAAAATCATACGATGTAAGTTGTTGAAATTTATGATACCAAGACATTACAAATTATGAAGATCCAAGTAGCAAAGTCCTTCTCTCATAGCCATGAGTAATATTCGCTGCAATTTTCTTCCCAAGATAAATAAATAAATAAAATCAGAAGAAAAAAAAAGATTTGCATTTTTTAAGTTATATGTTCAATAAGGCCATGGGAAGAAAAATCTATAAGAAGTTTCAATCAAAAAGAAAATGAGGAGAAGAGTTAATACAATGTGAAAGTTTTATGAAGTTCAAGAGTTTATCATCAACAGTTGAAGCCAAAGACAACGATTGAACACTATGAGAGAGTCGAAGAGAAGTGCATAGTGGTTGCTCTGTTAGCTGCTTTACATTTGGCACAAGACCTTTCTGGCACTGGTTCAACTCATCGCACATACTCTCTTTATCCGTTGTTGAGCGAATAAGACTAGTTGTTGAGCGGGTCTCTCTCTCCCAATGTTAATGACACTATAGAGTGGACATCTCTCCACTGTTGAGCGGAAATCTCTCTCTCTCTCGATCTCGATCTCGATCTCGACGTTGTTCCAGTTGTTTAACGGATCTTTCTCACTGTTTAGCGGATACACTGACAGATGTTTTTTTCTTACACTCTAATTAGTTGGCGATAGGTTGATAAAATTTATGTCCTCATAGCTCTTTGGATACTTGTAACTAATTAGAAGTAATGGGGTTGTATGTGTACACCTCTTTTAAATCATCCCGAGACAAAACTCGTCCACTAGGGCCACCTAGGGGTTCAAAGGATTGTTGCACACGCTAAGTGCAATCGCGATGCCTGCGACAGTGAGTTAGAATTTTATTTTCTAGATCAGATTTACTCGAGGACAAGCAAATAATAAGTTTAGAGGTATTTGATAAGTGTGTAAACACGTCATTTTTACATCTAAAATTTATATTTATTAGTTCTCTATTTTGTACATATTTGATGTTTTTATTTAGTTTTGCAGTTTTTATGGAAAAATGCTCCGTGGATTATAATACGCAATTTTAACGTAAAATGTTTAGAAGGATGTCAGTTGCTGATTATAATACGCAATTTTGACGTGACTAGCCGACGTACATGTGTGGACTGTAAAAGTCAGAATGTAACTCAACGAAGACCGGCCCATTAAAGTTTTAATTAGACGTAAAATGAAAGAAGAAGAAATGGTCTTGGAAGAATATATGTGCACATTTGTATTAAAAAGAGAGTATAAATATTAAAAGAGAAATAATCATTATAGTGACATGCATAATAAAGATATTATATAAATTGGGAATCTCATTTGTTTCCTTTGTAAGGAAAATTTGTCTTTTCCTTTGGTAAAAATGAGATATGTATCAGAAGCATGATACTCCGTAATCCATATTACATGTTCACCTTTGGCTCCATTAAGATGTTTAAGGAAAGTATAGACAAAAGTTAAGCTTCAAGAGTGCCGAATAATCCTAAATTACATTAAAGATAATACTCCAAAAAGGGAAAGGTTACAGGACTGTACCCGGACTTAACGATTCATCAAGTTTACATGCATCAAAGCTAATTACAAAGTTACAAGTGAGTTTCCTCAGAAGAATTCTAACTGTGCCATACAACAGAATCAAGGTAACTTGGTTAAATGGCCATTTTTGGTTTGGAAACAGAGCCAAACCTAGTAACAAATCTGTTTTCGACAGAAGTGTTAGGATCAATGAATGATCCAACCATTTCTCAGGTTTTAAATCAAGAACTAAGTAGTTTAGGTAACACAGGTAATGAAGAGCAAAGTAACTTCGGTAACACGGGTAAACAACATCGGTCTGAATCGGTCTGAAGTGGCTGGTATCGGTCTGAATCGTCGTCGAAAAATCGGTCTTAGAACTAACTGTTGCAGTTGCTGCTGTAGAAAAAATTGATGAAGAAGAAAAGGAGTTGAAGATGATCTGATGCTGAAGAAAGCCACAAAACCATCAACAAAACTAGAAAGACTAAAACTAAAAAACGGATCTAGACTTTCCGAAAGGCAGTAACCCTTTCTCAAGACAAGATCATGACTCAAATTAACGAAACAATAATCTAGGGAAAATAAGTTACAAACTACAACAGTTGGAATTAACGCCGATCTTCTAGGAGTTGCCGGAGATGGAACTGACTCTTCAGTATTGATGGAGATCATCCCTGAAAAGCATTGTATGTCTGAAACCCTTTTCTTCATCAGATGAAGAAACATACCCACACAAAATCAGTGACAGATCGAACACAAAAACTCTTTGAAAAATCAAAGAAGCAGTTGCCGGAAAAACCCAAAGGACAAACCTAAATCTAACGGAAAAAGATGCTGAAAATCAGAGATATGGGAAATAAAGTGTAAACAAGCTTAGGGTGATGATTGATCTGCTCCAAGCAGATCTGCTCCAATGGAGTCGATCTGAGCAGAACGCCGATCAAAAGTTTAAGGTATTCGTTTCTGTTTTTTTTGAGAGAAAAGGGAGAGAGAGAAAAGTTTGGGCTAATTTATTTTCATAGTCACTAATTTATTTTTCAGGAGAGAAAAGGGAGGGAGAAAAGGTATTCGCTGGAGAAAAGGTATTCGCTTCAAGAGTGTCTGGAACATGGAAAATGGAAGTCCATGTAATATTTCACGTGAAGGTCAAAGGTAATTTTGTGGGCAAACTTGTGGTGTTAACAGGGAAATGATATTTAAGGAATAAAATTATTTTGTTCCTTTTGTTTTAGGTGTGGTGGCACGCGACGGAAGTAGGAAATGAGGTTTTTAAAACTTAAATGAATATTCCCTCTGTTTTCTTTTATTAGTTTTATATATTCTATTTTGGTTTGTCTTTTTTTATCTGTCGGGATCTGCTTATAGACATACTTTTCTCTTAAACTATCAAATATACCCTTTATTTTTTATAATTATTTTTTAAAATCCAACAAGGAATCATCAATTACATCAGAGATGGTCGGTAACCTCGCAACAAGTTGCGCACCGACCCCTTTTTGAATAACAATGCCTATCCTGTGGAAATCAAAATTCCTAAGTTTATCATGGAAATCATGATTGGCTGTGCAGCACCTCAATCTTTTCAGGAAAACCACCATGTCCTCCCCAAGTTCACCAAGAATGGAGAAAGCTAAGACACCAAGACATAACCTTGAGCACTACACTTATCCAAATATTTCTTGCGCTTACGAGTTACGGCATTAGAGATAGCAAGGCCAGGTACGAAAGCACGAACCCCAGCACCAGTAAAAGGAGAAACCCCCATGACATCAAAACACATATCCTGACCGTTCTCCTAATTATAAACAAAGATGTCAGCGGGCCTCAAGGCAGAGCCATCATCGGATAGAAGTCCCAAAGAAACTTCTTTTCTGGCAGGGACATCAGCTCTAAAACATGCATCATCCAAGGTATCCCGAACAAGGTCATGCCGAAACTTAAGGCCAATATCACTGGCACAATGCAGGGCATGGTCTCCAAAAACATTCATATCTCTATTGCAACTAAAACAAGAGCTACCTTCTTCAAAAAGTGAGACACCCAAACGGTAACATAGGACTGAGGAAAACTGACGCATCCCAATTTTTTGATTAAGCCCACTGATAGGAATAGCCATGAGATAGTCCTGAGCATGATTAGTCTTGTTGCATTGCCATAAAACTAAGTCACGCTGCGACATAGAATACTTCATAGGCATTTCCTTCTTCACAGCGTCAAAGTATGGAACTGCCAGGGTTCTCATAAGATGGGGGGGGGGGGGGGGGGTAGTGTCACCGACGTTAAAAGAAGAAGGAAGAGAGCCACAAAATTGTATGTAATTGTCAATAACGGACTGAAAAGTGGAGCTGGTACCTGTAATAGAAGCATTGCGTAGAATATTGTCCTGAAGATTTTTAGTTTGAGCCCAAGAAGCAAGGAAACAATAATACACAGTATCAGCCATGGTATAAATACCAATCCCACTATCTCTGACAGGGAGTGAAGCAATACGCTGCTACAAAGTGCCAAAACCAGGACCATCACCAGTGATCAATTGGCATAAGTGCTGGAAAAGGTGAGTATCAAACTGGGCTTAAGCTTGCTGCAAAGCTGCAAGAAAAGTTGTATGCATGGAAAAGTATAACCAAGAGGCACCTGAGCAACTACGAAAAAACAGCAACTCGCTTTGAAGGTTTCTCAACGTGCGGATTGAATCCATCAGTTGTATGGTCTTGTTCACCCGGTCTAACACCATTTGAGCACAAAACTAGATGTCCAAACTAACAGTCGCTCCAAGAAGCTTAACCCCACTAGAAGGCCTACCGATGTTATTTGGAAAAGCACCTGGTATAAAGCTACGTGGGTGTTGATAGTGGTTTTTAGTATATGGCGAAAACTGTAAAAGTCTGCCTACCTGACCCAGCATCAGAAGTAGTAGACCTTGATATGTCTATATTCCGCAAGGAATTTGAAGAATATATCAGAATCTGATGAGTGCCTATGTCTCTCTTCATATTATATTGAAACTCGAGCTCTTAGATGAATTGTTCACTAGTATAGAGCCTAATGAGTATTTAAGCTCCTAGTTTAATTACACACTAATGTCGTGCCTGCCGAGTATTCATTCCATGCTATGTTCCCAGCCGAACTCTTGATTTTGACATGACATGACGACTAATGTTCGCTCTAAGCCTAATAGCATGAATCTCCCGAAGTGTCCGGATTGAGATGCATGTGGAAGTACTCAATCAGAGGCACGCGAAGTTATGCGGCCCTTTAATATTAAATTAGTTATTTTTGCGGCAACCCGCAAAATTCAGTCCTTTAACCTAATCAATTTGCAATAATTAGGTTTTTGGCGCCCTGCGCAATATCTCGAACCCCACTGGTCGAGACCAAACCTAGGTAAGCTAGGCAATTGATGCATCATGGAGCTAGTAGGAGCAAGATCCTACCAAAATCCGAAAACAAGAAATAAAGAGGAACAGCGGCAAGTAAGAGCAGCGGCAAAAGGAGGCGTGGCCGCGCCACTTGGCCGACCGATTGGCTTTAGCAGGCGCCACCTGTGGCCGGCTGGCCACGCTCCATGTTGCTGCTTGCCGGACCCCTTTCCCATCGACCAATCAAATCGCTTTAAACGTGCCACACGCACTTTTAAATAAAGTTGGAAGTTGGTTGGTCGACGCGCCTAATTCCTTAAGGAACCTAATATAGACGGCCCATGTCATTCTTAAAACGATCACGGTCGTACGATTTCGCCTGTCGATTTATCAAGCTTGGCCGCTTCCTGACGCGACCGGACAAGCACCACCATGCCACCATACCGTGACCACATATCCGCACGCGCCACTTAGGGTTTCGACATGCCAAACCCTAATTTGGCCGGGACCACTATGCGGTCCCATGTCAAATAATACCACCTAGGCATTAAGTTTGATACAGCAACTAGAAGCCAATATCGTTGAGTCATATTTGGATCTAACACCAATATGCCGCTGGCAGGCGCCAGTGCACCATTGTAGCGCCGTTATGCTATTATGCTACTTGTTATTTTTACCGCTTTATGAGGGCCATGAACGCGCCATGCTAAGGCTACGAATCGGCCAGCCTAACCCTTATTTTAGGAAGCCAACGAGCTGTGGCCATGATCAATGACCACCCCATTTTCCACAACGAGCTGTGGCCATGATCAACGGCAACCCCTTTTTTTCCACAACGAGCTGTGGCCATGATCAATGGCCACCCCCTTTTCCATAACGGGTTGTGGCCATGATCAACGGCTACCCCTCTTCCATAAGTAAAAAT
>JAJJMB010011819.1:3685323-3703443 GCA_023531105.1 Papaver atlanticum | reverse complement strand
ACTGGCACTGTTGAAGAACGACGGTCTTTAAGGGTCTTATGTTCTTCGTACCTTCTTCACCAGCAGAAAGCAGCAACTTCCTGTAACTTTTTTTTCGATTTTTTTGATGCTCTAAAACGTCTCCCTATTCTCTCCCTGAACTCTCTAAACTCTCTGCCACTCCACCACACCTTATATACTCCTTCAGACACCAAAATCATGCGTCATAACTCCATATAATCTTCCATTACTCGGCAGTGAATGAAAATCTTCTCGGGAATATTTTCTTCCCTTTCTTCTCTTCTCACGCTGATTTCTCGTGCCAAAATACTCCCAGCACATCCAGAAGTGGTCAAACATGCATCAGGTGCACGAAAACCTCTCAATCACACACTCAGAACTCAGAATGGAATAACCAAAACCCGAGATACCCTGTCTTCTTCTACGCGAGAATCTAGATAAATTTATCCGAAAAAATAAGCCATACCAGACTTGTTAAGACCAGTCACATCATCCCAACAATTCCCAGCCATTGAGTCTCATGAAATCACGTCAAATTCTTGATTCTAAACTCTGCCAGTTTACTGCTCCATTTTCCCGCCAAAAACTCAAATTTGAAATATAGAGGATGAATTGCCCTGATCCAAAACACGGGCGCCTTTAACATCTCGGCTGCCTTGGGGGTGCCCTTATCCATTTTGGGGGTGCCTTTAGTACTCTATCCTGGGGTGTCAAACACCACTTTTCGAGCCAATTTTTCCGCAAGAGCTTATCCCTAGAAAAGACTTAAAACAACTTTATTAGAAATAAAATGAGTCCTAGATAATGTAGTTATGGGTGAAAATGCGTCACACTTACGTGCTTATCAGATATCTAAGGAGGGTAGTAGTATCAACGTGAAATTTAAAAGTTTCAAGAATATAATAATCACCTAGATAAAAAGCAGACACCTAGAAATTTTTTCTATAAGCTGGTGGTTATTCTACGGTGCTCAGTTCCCATTACTCCATGGGATTGTGGTAAAGATATAAAATCAGACAAACATATCATATGGATCTGAGAGGAATTGGAGTGTGTTTGAAAGAATCCACACCAAGCTATGCAACCGTTCAAGAATAAATGATCTGGTGTATGTTCAGTACAATTTTAAGATTGGAGCAACAAAGAGTTCAGGGTAAAGTAAAACGACGTTGAAAACGCGGGGGTACAAAAATACACCACCACTTTTTTCTTAGGAAATTTGTATGGACAAAATCATTACAACTCCGAGACTAAAACTCAATCAAGGAATAATATTAAGAGTTATATCTCTATCTCTTGTGTTTAGAAAATTTACAGAATTGAATCCGTGCACCTAATCACAAAGAGATAAATTGGACGGTACCAAAGACCAATGTCCAAGAATCAATCAAGTCGTATCCAGCAAACTAGGTCGGATGTCTCTACTATGATTGATCAACGCACAGCATGTGATATTTCAATTATAAAGATAAACAGTATAATGCGGAAAAAGAAATAACACAGACACCAGAAGTTTTGATAACGAGGAAACCGCAAATGCAGAAAAACCCCGGGACCTAGTCCATATTGAAAACCAAACTGTATTAAGCCGCTACAGACACTAGCCTACTACCAATTAACTTCGGACTGGAATGTAGTTGATCCCTAAAAGGTATCCCACCGATTAAGGTACAGTCGCGCTCCTTACGCCTCTTGAATCCTAACAAGACTACGCGCAATGATTCCTTTAGATGACGTCACACCAACTAAGAGTTGCTTCAACTCAATTGAAAACTTTAAACCAAATCTGCCTCCTACAGATTAAGCCTATATAATTGATTTTATGATTACGATCGAACGTATGATCAAATACAAACGAATGATTAAGGTGATGGAAATCGATAGCAATTTGACAGAAGTTTAGCTATCCTCAAAATTCGGACTTATGCAACCCGAAGTGCAGCCTAGATTATTATTCACCTCACAAGTATAAAACTTGTGGAATCAACAAAGTTTGAGACGAAGAGAACTTGCAGCGAACAAAGCATTTTCAGCTTATTTACAGAAGATCGAAAGAATTGGAAGTTGAGTGTTATTCTGATTCTGATTTCCTAGGGTTGGATAGTCTAAAATCCACATCAGGTTATGTTTTTATGTTTGTTAATGGTTCTTTATCATGGAGAAGTGTGAAGCAATCAATTCAGGCTCAATCTACTATGGAAGCAGAATATATTGCTTGTTATGAGGCAACTACTTAAGCTGTTTGGTTAAGAAACTTCATGAGAGGCCTTCTAGTTATAGATTCAATATCTAGACTTATGAAGTTTTATTGTGACAACCAAGATGCAATAAGTTTTTCTAAAGACAATCAAGGAACGGGAAGAGTGAGACACATAGATGTTAAATATTTTCTGGTTAAACGCAAAATCAAGGATCGAGAAATTATTATTTCTCACGTTTCATCTGAATGCATGCTTGCAGATCCTATGACTAAAGGTTTGAGCCCTAAAGTGTTTAAAGAGCATGTTACATCTATGTTAATCTCTTTTAATTATAAAACTGAAGTATGTATGTTTTTGATTGCATATATAATCAAATCAACTTCAGTCTCTTGTTTAATTGTTGTTATTGTTTTATATTGTTGTAGTATCTTAAGTGATGCGTTGGCAGATCTCTATTGAGATCAAAAGAATGTTGTAGTCTTATCATGACATTGGCAGATCTCTTTTTAGATCATAAGCATGTTGTAGTCTCTTGAATGAGATCACAAGCAATACCATGATTATATGGTAACCGGTCCTGGTAATTGACGTAACCGATCCTGGTAACTGACGTAGCCGGTCCTGGTAACTTGTGTGTCTGATCACAAGTAATCCATATTAAGGTATAACCGATCCCAGTGATTGGTAGAACTTATTCAACCCATGTATGTGATTGGATATTTGATCAATCACACAGTTGTCTTGGAATACAGATGAACCAATTCTAAACTTGTTTGGAAGTGTGGTATAATCGATTCCAAGATTGTAAATATGAAGTATGATCGATTACAAAGAAAAGATGTCAACATACTTTGAACACGAAAAGTAACTCTTATCTTTTATTGTTCAAAGCTATTCCTTAATTACTCAAGGAGATCCCGGTCTGAAATAAATTAAGAATCTTTTAATTAAGGTTGTTAGTTTTATATGCTTTAATTACCAGCAATTAAATGCATATCTCTAGAAAATAAAAATTAGTAATGTGCATTTACTAATTGGAGATTTTCTATTGAGAGATTTCGGAAAATATTGGAGAAAGCATTTCCAGGAATTATGAAAACCGATTTGGGCATTTATTGCATATCTTGAGAATACTTCGGTTTTGGAAATTCCTTGGTGTCCAAACATCCTTGGTCTATAAATACCTAAGTTTGCATTTCTTGCAAACTATCCTAAGAGCCAGAAAACTTCATCTTTTTGTTGTTTCTGGTGGAGCCGTCTATCCGGAGAGGAAAGTACCATAATTAGGCGAAATCTCTTACGACCGCTCGTTTAAATACTTCTGTGGGATCAATAAGCTCTACGAGTACCGTTGGTGGGAAACTAGGTAATTGCATTTTATTAGCTTTCTATTGATTTGATTGACTAACGGTTGTTGAACTTTTATTGCACCTAGTTTGTTTATTCTTGAGAATCTTCTCTTCTGATATAAGATTAACTCAAACTAGATCGAAGTGTTGACGGGATCTTTAGAACTGTTTGTAGATCTAAAGACATCTTGTGATAATCCATTGTTAACAGACTCCGTTCTGTGCGTGATTGATCACAAGAGATTCAAGTGGTGTTGTGCAGGTTTAATTGGAGATTAAAGAAGATTTAAAGACGGAGAAGATTTCTTATTGGTTTCTCATATCTTTGTGTAGCACAAACCTTGATCGGCTGGGATCCAACTAGAATCAGATTTATTCGATTGATTAGTTATGTGAGATCGGTAACACCTAATAGTTCTCTTGAGTTCTATTTTGATTGTTACAAATCCGAATCTTATTACTTAGGTGATAGCGATTGGATTGATCTAACCAGGCAAAGGAGTTTATTAGTTTAAACGGAAGAGCCTTTGCATATGACTTGAGATATCTTTATCTGGAAAGAATCAATAGAGTTGTTACCAAACAGATGTATTGTTCCTTTACTGTTTGTAATACGATCCAAAGGAATTGTTCCAGTGCATGCACTTATTGAATGTCGGAAGCGCAGGGATACTGAAGAAACTAAGTGAACTAAATTTAGTTGCTTGGTCTCAAATATACGAAGTTTGACTTAGATTTTGTATAGCGGCTTAATTCTGAGAGTATTCAATTCTGGACTTGGTCCCAGGGTTTTTCTGCATTTGCGGTTTCCTCGTTAACAAAATCTTGCTGTGTCATTTACTTTTCTTTTCCGCAATTATAATTGTTATTATTATAATTTAAAGTAAATCACACAAACGTTAACTCCGTATTACTTGATAGTGATCCTATAGAGTTTGGTTAAGTCCGAACCTATTATCAAGTAATCACACTTTGATTGTTGTATTGTCTTGATCTCGTATCTATAGACGATCACACAAAGTGTGAATACCGGTTTTTCGTATTGTCTCGACTTTGTCCATAGACAATCACTTTCGGTAAGAGGACTTATAAGTGGATAATTTAAAGACTATGGTCATAAAAAGAGTAATGTCCATATTGGTCAGTTGGATATTCATTGTATTGGCTATTGTAATACCAGTTCGACATCCTAACTACAAGGGAATTCTATACAAGCACAAACAAGGCTGACTCAACCAAAACAAGCCTATTGAATCTAGCAAACAAAAAGCATGATGACTTCCTTAGATTGTTTCTAGACCAGTTTCTATTCTTCCGAAAGACAATCGTTATAATTTCAGGAAACCTTTCTTGAATCAATCCGAATTGAAGTAAGCTAAATAGAGACAGGAGAAGCTCAATGGAGCTTGAATACCCCTAGCCTCACCGGACAACATTTCCTTGGGTTACAAGGCGGCATGTTCAACTTACAGTAATCATCATGAACTTCGAGTTAAGCTTAATAGAGCAACCATTATGTCTTTTGAACGACTTTCCTATTAAGCTCATTACCCTATCGGTCTCATTCTAGTAATAATTTTAAGGCTTAGGTTCACGTTGGGTTACGTGTTCCTAAGGCGGGCAAGAAGGAAACGGTGATGAAATCCGAGTCCTTATCTTGATTTGGCCAGGCCTTTCCCTTTATTAGAAATTAAACCGTATTCAGGTCCTCAACATATATGCAAACAAAAGCGTCCAGTAAACCCACTGATAGGGGATTCGCGGGTGTTTAGAAAAACTTACCTCCCGTTCTAGATGGGGGGATGAACCGTTGAAGTCGACTCGGGCCACCGACTCCTATGTCAGTGTACGAACCCGAGGGGCCGAGATAGTGTCGTAACTGTCGTCCTTCCCTGTGCAGTTTAATATTTAAAGTAACCCTTCCCTAGGGTTTTAAAAATAAAGTCCAACGTCCAAAATTAAAGTTCAAAAGTGTCCAAAAATAAAAGATTACAAAATTTAAACCCTAATTATAGTTTCTAAAAATAAAATCTAAAATAAAATCTAAAAAAATAAAGTCTAATAAAAATAAACTATATACGAAATCTTCTTCTTCACTCCTTTTGGATTTCTCTTTTCTTTCCTTCTTTGGATTTACTTATTTTTTCAGCAGTTTCTTTTTATTTAGCTCCGCTCCAAATCTGAAAGCAAACAGAAAATACCAAAACGTGTAATAAAGAACAGAAATAAAAAAAATAAAAATAAAAACCTAAAACAAATCTAAAAGCAAGTCTGCGTCGGCGGCGCCAAAAATTGATGTGATTTTGTACAATGGTAAATAAGATGTCGTTCACTCGGACTCGATGAGATTGATTTCATATTTAATAAACGAAATAGTAAGAATAAAGAAAATCTGTATACAATATAATAGCCAGATGAAGAATTTACTGGGACTCAGATTTCACTGTTTTTCATATTCTAGTGGTTCAGAAATTAATCCTAGACAATAATAGCTCAAACGAAAGAAATATCAACTCTAATTATTTGCCAAAGTTAGATTTCATAAAATATTAGTTGTAGGCTATAAGCATGGCGCATCAAGAATCCTTAGGACTAAGCATGCTCCATCAAACAAAGTCACAAATAATTAATAGATATCTTAATTCAATTAAATTCATGCAAAAAGTAATTAAAGAATTAATTAAATTACCACGTGGATAAAATACAGCTTCCTCCGTTGTCCCAGTGATGGGATTTAGCTCCTCATGATAGCACCAAAGACGATAATATGATTAAAGAGTTTCATCTTATTAATCACCATTGGAGTTTTCACAATGTAAGGTACAATCCTTTTCTAAAATAATAAAAATAAGAAACAGTAGAAATAAGAAACATTAGAAATAGAACTGAAAATATTAAACTCCAAATTGAATAATGCTCTTGGCTATGGACTACCGGCCTCCGGCTCCCCCCTCAAATGTGCTCTTTTTCTCTCTATTTATACACACCAACCCATTACTCAAATATATTCTTCCATAACTCCAAAATCTTCTTCTTTTTAATAAAAAATATCTTCAGGAATTTTTTTCCTTCTTTTTATTCTCTATATTTCTTTATTAAACCCAAATCTTCTTTAATTCGTAGAATCAAATCCAAGAGAAAATCCTCTAAGGATATCTTTTCTTTTTAATACAAGATAACTTCCCTTTTTCCAAAACTCCCGTAATTAATACTCATAGATTTCTTGTTTATAAGGAAAGAAGATATTCTTATCTTAAAAATTGTAAATCCTTTACCGTTGAAACCCAAATTTCTCGCCAAAGTTCTTTTTGAAAATGAAGAAGAAGGTGGTTCCCGTATCCAAAGTGCAGGTGCCTTTATCAAATTTTGTAGGTGCCTTCAGTAATTTTCTAAGAGAGTTGCAAACATCACTATTCGAGCAACTTTTTCGGCAAGAGATTATTTCTCCAAACACACCTATAAATACACAAAATACCATAATAAGTACAAAAATGAGCATTAACAAAATATATAATTGAGATCAAATCAGACACAAAAATGTGTCTATCAGACCACGACCGGACGATTTGACAGGCGAACTCGTAAACCATTACAAAAAAAGGGTTGGGTCACCCTTGACCCACTAATCAGTTCAAAAACTGTGATTAAATCAATGAACCGGGTGAACCAAATGACCCAAGTGGGTTTTCATTCGGTTCATCCATTTTTATTTTTTCTCCTTAATCATCTATTTTCTCTGTGAGAAGATAAATAATTTGGCGGTAATTTTCAATTCAAAGGTAAAGTAAGACCTAAAACTAAAAGAATAATAGAAAATCCAAAATCATTTTCGTGATCCATTTAATTTCTAAGGTATATAAGTTACCGATTGATTTGAATGATGTTCACCTAATCATTGAACTAATAAATCCTTATATGTATAAATACATGTGCAGAACCTGAAATTAAACCAAGTTAATCAATTATTCAAGAAGCGAAATCAAACAAGAAGATGGAAGCAGACAAACAAAAGCTCATTTTAGTACGGTGATGATAGGTGTACTCATACTAGACCCGTTCTTAGCACAGTCTTCAGTGGAGGAAAGAAGAAGTTGTTACTCGTCCGTAGACGGAAGAACTTTCTACCAAGAATGCGTAAGATGAACAAGTGCAAAGAGACTTAATATTATGTCATATTTGACAAATGTAGATTAAATCAGTGACCCCGATTAAACCACTGGTTGAACCAGTTAACCCTGACCCAGTGATTTTTTCTGGGCTGGTGCCTGGTCAGAGTCTTAAAACATTGGCACCAACATAAATAGAAATCCCAAAGATGGTGATGCTTATATTAAACAAGGTTAATGCTTCAAAAAATAATAATCTAGTTAACAAGGTCGGATAATATTAAGATTCCACCAAAAATTTCCACAAGCGGTCCCTTATAAAAAAAAACTTACCTTTTGTTTAGAACATAACCAAGTTTTCCCCTTAGAAATAATTACCTATGTAAAAACTTTGCATAAGATACCAACAATATATACATTACAAAATATGATAAAAATATGGGTCAATTATTGGGTCACGTGAAAATCTAGGTTATATCAAGGATATTACTAATGTTTAAGCCATGATTTATATAAGCTCTTCCTTGGTTTATAAGGAGTTAGTTTCCTGTTATAGCTCTTTCTAGATGGATGGTCGAGATCTAAAGGCAAATACTAAAACCCTAGGAACTTGGTCCTCTCTTTGCCTACAAAAGCAAAACAATAACCATAGTTATTGTATCCAAGGAATTGAGACTCATTACGGCTAAGGTCAAGAAAGAGAAATCAAAACCACCACAAGGTATTACTACTTACAAGTTGATCGATGACAGACTGCGGATTACACATACCAAGTATTTATCATGAACTATTCTCTCATAATTATTGTGTGATTGTCATGAAATCCACAATACATATTGAAAAAAATATATTATAGTTTCCATCTGAGCATGCATTTAGAACTCATGATCATAACTATATACAATAATCGAATATCTTGTATATAAGTGTAAAATCATGTTCAAGCTATCACATACACTTAAATATTCTTAACTCCTTATTGTCATGATAAAAGTTGTAACACATAATTTTAAACATCCTTACTTGTGTAGCTTATCTAGATGTTGGTAAACTTGCTACTAAGGTATATATATATTATTTTTTTCTTCAGTACCATCATTAGTGTTGTTATAGCATAGCTCGGTTGAACCCACCAAGCGTTGGTATGTCAAGTTTGGTTGTCAAATTTTAGTGAGTCAAAACTCATCCAAGAGTCGCTTGATTATGTACTAGAGACAACTTCGTTTAGGTTAGACTACAAAGTCTAGGAATGTTGAGACATACAAGTATTACTCGAAGACCTGGAGAATGTGAAGAAGAAACGAGCTACAACGACGACATCATCCTTCCTCTTGAGGTTAGTAATATTGACTTGAACTGTTTCATTCCTAACGTATCTTTCAAGTCGTGCTATATTGAAAACATAATTGCGAAGCTGTGTATGGATATATTACTCTAGTAGTGAGACATGATCACATCATCATAGTATTAGGGAATTAGACTACGAAGTATAACGCTTATCTCTTGAACTTCGTAGATATGACATCGACATAATCTTATGAATGCAGTTATGATTATGTGAATGGGTAAAGGTGAAGATTTCATCCTAGGAAACAATGTTTTATATTTGTTTAAAGAAAGTACATTCATGAACTTGTTTTATGAATCGAAAGGGAAATCGCTAGGATTATTGGTACGGCTATTCATTGCAAATCTTTGGATAAATTACCAATATGTGTGAGATGGTAGAACCGATCGTAACTTTGTTATGTATATTGGTACAACTAATCACAATGCCTGACTTATGATTTGGTATGACTAGTTTTGATTAATTAGTGTAACTGATTCTAAGTAATCACCTGAGATGGTATGATCGATATTTATAATTGGTGTGACCGGTCCTAGTAATTGGTATGATCGATCACAGAGAAGTTGTGTAATCGATCCTTGTTATTGGTGTAACCGGTCCTAGTAATTGGTGTAACCGATCCTGGTAATTGGTGTAACTAATCGTAGTGACTGGTGTGACCAATCACAAGCAATACCATGTGTATATGGAAACCGGTCCTGGTAATTGATGTAACCGATCCTGGTAACTGATGTAACCGATCCTGGTAATTGATGTAACCATTCACAAGTACTTCCATATTAGGGTATAACCGATCCCAGCGAATGGTAGAACTGATTGAACCCATGGATGTGATTGGATATTTGATCAATCACATAGTTGTCTTGGAGTACAAATGAACCAATTATAAACTTGTTTGGAAGTGTGGTATATTCGATTCCAAGATTGTAAATATGAAATAGGATTTACAAAGAAGAGATGCCAACATTCTTTAAACACGTACAGTAACTCTTATCTTTTATTGTTCAAAGATATTCCTCAGCACTCAAGGAAATCATGTTCCGAAATAAATTAAGAATCTTTTAATTAAGGTTGTTAGTTTTATATGCTTTACTTACCAGCAATTAAATCTCTAGAGAATAAAAATTAGTAATTTGCATTTACTAATTGGAGATTTTCTATTGAGAGATTTCTGGAAATATTGGACAAAGCATTTACTGGAATTATGAAAACCGAATGGGAATTTATTGCATATCTTGAGAATACTTTCGGTTTTGGAAATTCCTTGGTGTCCAAACATCCTTGGTCTATAAATACCTAAGTTTGCATTTCTAGGAAACTATCTTAAGAGATAGGCAAACTTCATCTTTTTGTTGTTTCTGGTGGAGCCGTCTAATCGGAGAGGAAAGTACCTTAATTAGGCGAAATCTCTTACGACCGCTCGTTTAAAGACTTATGTGGGATCAAGAAGCTCTGCGAGTACCGTTGGTGGGAAACTATATAATTGTAGTGTTATTAGTTTTTGATTGATTTGATTGACTAACGGTTGTTGAAACTTTTATTGCACCTAGGTTGTATATTCTTTAGAATCTTCTCTTCTGATATAAGATTCACTCAAACTAGATCGAAGTATCGACGGGATCTTTAGAACTGTTTGTAGATCTAAAGACATCTTGTGATAATCCATTGTTAAAAGACTCCGTTCTATACGTGATTGATCACAAGAGATTCAAGTGATGTTGTGCAGGTTTTAATTGAAGATTAAAGAAGATTTAAAGACGAAGAAGATTTCTTATTAGTTTCTCATATCTTTATGTTGCACAAACCTTGATCGGCTGGGATCCAACTAGAATCGAATTTATTCGAATGATTAGTTGCTTGAGATCGGCATCACTTTATAGTTTCTTGTTGGAATCTATATCGATTGATTGTGAATCTAAACCTGTCTACTTCGGTAGTTATTGGATAGATTGATCTAACCAGGCAAAGGATTTTATTAGCTTAAACGGAAGAGCCTTTGCATATGACTTGAGATATCTTATCTCAAAGAATCAATAGAGTTATTACCAAACAAATTTTTTGTTCCTTTACTGTTTGGAATACGATCCAAACGAATTGTTCCAGTGCGTGCACTCTTCGAAGTCGGAAGCGCATGGATACTGAGGAAACTAAGTGAACTAGGGTTAGTTGCTTGGTCTCAACTATACGAAGTTTGTTTAGATTTTGTATAGCGGCTTAATTTTGAGAGTATTCAATTCTGGACTAGGTCCTGGGGTTTTTATGCATTTGCGGTTTCCTTGTTAACAAAATCTTGCTGTATCTTTTACTTTTCTATTTCCGAAATTATAATTGTTTATTATAATTAGAAGAATTGGGTACCCTCGTCTTTTCAAAAGAATTGATTTCCAACACACATAACTTTTAAGGTTTGCGTACGGGTTTGAAAACTCAAAGACTATACCGGTTCCGGAGTTCACAGAACTGAATCGGCTTGCGTACCAGTTTGGAAATGCTACTGAGTTCTAGAACACAAAACTGTTTAATCTTGCATACCAGTTTGGATACTCACCCCCGGTTCGTAACCACAATTCAAGAATGGTTTGCATACGAGTATGCGCACTTATCCGTTTTCACGAGTCACACAGATTTTCAATATGATATACATAAGAATATGTTTACCACTAATCTATAAGTTGATATTTATATAGATACTCCGCTACTTGTACGAATACATGTAATACGGGTTCAGACTTACAACAGTTTTCCCAGTGAAACTGATACCACTGTCTTGTATCCGAATCAATAGTAGTTTTATATTTCTCTAAATGAAATCGAAACATTCCTGAATAACATCAATGACACATATCACTGTTCCAAGCTATTTCCGAATGATAAACTTGAATCAGGATTTTGATTTCGAACAATAAATTGTCCTAAAACGAAATTCATCAAGTATGAACAAATGTTCATTAAGCTTAGCCACTATATTTCAAGAAATTATCAAGATAAACTTGACTCGAAATTCTTGTCTATGCATACTAGTCTAATTAGTTATGCGACATCGTCTCAAAATGATAGAAAGTGAATATAACTTGAGATATAGGTGGTTCAGTCTTCACTTACCTTTTGTTGATGAAGTTCTCCAAAAGCTTCGGTTGATTTTCGCCTTCAAACGGTAGAACGCAATGATGACTTTTGTAATCCTTTGTTTCTCAACCACATTTCTATCCTAGTCTGAGACTTAACTAATTGTAGACTAGAAATCAAGATACAATTTTTACAACTAAATTTGACAACAAACTTGAGATAGTAACACTTGTGAGTTCGACCGATCAATGCTCTAACAATCTCCCCCTTTGTCAATTTTAGTGACAAAACTATTAATACATATAGATAAAAAATAAAGCTTCGGCAACTTCTTGAATCCAACATGTCTTGATTTCCTTGGCATCTTCAACTCCTTGAAATCTTCGTAATTCCAAGTTGCAATGATTATGAATGTGTTCAACTCAGCATCATTGTGTTGAAGAACCTATTCCATAGCGATTACAACTTTAGGAAAAAAATGTTCTCAATTGTCGTTATACAGAAACATAGTATTATTCCTTTCTCCAAAGTTCAATTGTATCTCAACTCTGAAGTAATACTACGGTGATATGTTTCTCCCCCTTAACTAACACTTACATCTTTTGCATAATAGGTAGAACCTATAGATTATTGATTTACTCCCCCTTACATAATGATCCGTAAACTATATGTATGTAGTATGAAACTACTAAATAATTCTCCCCCTTTTTGTCAATAAAATTAACAAAGGTAAGAAAATGCGGGATCGTAATGAAAACAATCAAAAGATGTGTCAAGTCTTAAGGAAGTTTTGAGATTCCACACTATAACATAGTTAAAATGCAACTCCTCATATCGACTTTTTTAGATGATATCACATAGTAATAAATACTTAGCGATCGTCTAGGAGATTAAAAAGATACAAGCATCTCCTTTCAAATTCCACAGCCACACTCCCCACAAAGATATAGCGATTAAGCACAAGTTCATTTAAGAACTCTCCCGCATTTGATGTCATTCCCAAGAGAACAATATGAGTGACCTTAGTTTATAAAAAGAAGGATTTTGTTGGACATTAACAAACAACATGGATTTGTATCTGAAAATCGACTTCAAATAATCTCTACGGCAGTTACGGACAAAAAGATAATTTTTGATCGATATGACTCAACATAAGAAAATCTTACGGAGTGTGTCAAGAAGTAACAAACATAAAAGTGTGATCAAAAGTAGATTAATACTGCGAGAATATTCTCAAAGATTTTGTTATATTCCCCGTTTATAAATAAACATAATAGATTTAACTTCTGAGCATATATGGAATATTAGTTGTTTCACGAAAACGTAAAGGCACAAATGTTTCATAAGACTTTTGTAATAATTAAACCAATAATGATTAGATATTGCAAATTCATCTTCCAAAAACTCTAGAATTTAAATAAATAAATCTAAAAACATGCAAGATGAAAATTGTTGGAAATAGCTATGTGTAGTCACAATTTTTGCTATACCAAACCCTAGTTATCCTTCTCAAAAATAAGAATAAATTCTTACAAGAAGTTTCCTAGTATTTAAAATATCTGAAGAATTCTTTATCATCTCCAAGCTCTTTATCAACAACCGGCATAGGAACATACGGTTCATGAATGAAGGTGTTAATTCCAGCCAACTTGGTAGGTTGTTGATTAACAAGAGTTTCTTGTAGTTTGAGAGATTTCAGTAAAATCTTCTTTATTCCCTGCACGTCCTTCTTGGTTTTCTTAAGTTCATCAAGAGGATTTTCAAACCTTTTCTGATTGGAGTAATCCGCTCTAGGTTTCCTCTGATTCTTCCTTTTTCTCTTAAGAGATGAGACAAAAGAAAAGGACATCTCTTCTTCCTTTTTTGTTGGATAAAAATCAACAACCATTGGAGCATAGGTTCCACGAAAAGATGTTGTGCTTAGAGCCTCCATGATTCATAATAACAAATTGGATTTGTGAAACACAAATATATTTGGCTCAACAGGCAAAGGTTCTTGTGAAAGAGATACGAGTCTTGAAGTAGAAGATATTTATCATGCAGGATTTCTGAACCATAAGAGTTCACGCACTAGAATACATAAAACCTAAAATGAATAAAAATTTCATTTTTATCCTTCTATAGGATTCGTGGATCAAAATTTCCAATACCATTACTTGGACATAGATTAAGATGCACATATACGAGATGGAGATCCAAGCAGTAATATTCAATCTTGATCCAAAGCCCTGATGTGCAAAGTTCTTATCTCTTTTAAGGGCACATGAGATAAGATGCACATTTCAACATAATTAGATTGTGTTGAGGTGAGTGTTAGATTGCTCACCACTATATTCATGCAAGGAATAAATATCCTTCAATACATAACGTTTGTTCCGGACTCTTCTCTTTAATTGAGATTTTCCATTTTCCTTAGAATCAATCAATCTTTTAGAAGAAGAAGAGTTAACTTTAAGTACCTCAGGATTGGACTTTTGAACAAATTTAAGCACGTTTGCCAAACGACTAGCCCTCCATTGCAGTTAATTGACATACCTTAGTTTATGTTTGTACTTGAAACATTGTGAGAGTTCGTGACCTTCACTGGAACAATAAGGACATGTCGGTTTGGAGACTGACTCAGGAACAACATTAGCATCTAGACACATGGTACCTTAAATATTAACAGAATTTTGTTTAGTATACGAAAAATCCATTACATCCTCCAATGATTTTGATGAATAGTCATCAATTAAATTATCAAGATTGATATGAGTATTGCTACAATTATAAAAATTGACAATTTGTACCAAGAGTGCTACACTTGAACCATCTTCCTCTTCGGAATCATAATTATCAGATGTTTCATCAAGTGTTGCAGCAAGACTCTTGTTTCCAGTGTATTTCTTACGATTTGGACACTCATTAGCAAAGTGACCGAACCCTTTACACTTGAAGCACTGTGGCATATCCTCATCGTCAGTATCATTAAAATTTCTGTTTTTGAAAGAAATACGATTATGTGGCTTAGCTGACATTGAAGGTTTTTCACCGGAGAATCGTCTACTTCTCTTTTTAAGAAGTTCTCTAAACTGTCTTGTGATCAATGATCCTGAGTTATCAAGTTCCTCATCCGAAAAATGATGATCAACAAGATCATCTCCAGAATTGTCAACACATTCACTTTTAAGAGGTTTAGTGTTTTTCAGTGCCTTGAACGTAATATCCTTTCCGGCTTTGGATTGCAGTTCATTATCAAAGATCTTCAACTTTCCTACAAGAGTATTCCTGGAAAGAGTATCAAGGTTGTTCCCTTCCATGATGGCATGTTTCTTAGACTTGTATCTTGTTGGTAAAGATCATAGAATTTTTATCACAATATCCTTTTGGGGAATGGTCTTCCCTAATGCATAACATGCATTAACAATTCCGGACACTTTTTGATTAAACTCACCAAACGAATCTTCATCATACATATGAAGATTTTCCCGGTCATAATTTAGGTTTGAAGCCTAGTCATATGAAGATTTTCCCGATCATAATTTAGGTTTGAAGCCTAGCTTCTTTCTCTGAGGTATCTCCTTCAAATATGGTTTCTAAGATATCCCAAGCATCTTTAGACTTAGTGCACGAAGTCACATGGTGCTGAAGATCTTGTCTTATGGCATGGATAATAGCATTTAACCCGTCTAAATTATACTTTATAGTACTTATCTCGGATTCACTATATGTTATTAAAGGCTTCACAACGGTAGATCCGTCTACAACAACTATTGGTGCCTTATATCCAACAACTACAAGTTTCCATGTTTCAAAGTCACGGGCTTGTAGAAAGCAACGCATAGAAATTTTCCACCATAAGTAATTAGAGCCATCAAATGCTGGCGGTACGTTTATTGAAATTGCACTCCTGTCCATATAATTAGACTGCTTCAAACACAGGCTTATCAGGTCTTACCATGTTTGCCTGTTCTGATACCAATTAAAAATGCGGGGGTACCAAAATACACCATCACTTTTTTCTTAGGAAATATGTATGGACAAACTCAATACAACTCCGAGAGTAAAACTCAATCAAGGAATAATATTTAGAGTTATATCTCTATCTCTTGTGCTTAGAACATTTACAGAATTGAATCAGTGAACCTAATCACAAAGAGATAACTTGGACGGAACCAAAGACCAATGTCCAAGAATCAATCAAGTCGTATCCAACAAACTAGGTCGGATGTCTCTACTATGATTGATCGACGCACAACCTATTATATTTCAATTATAAAGATAGACAGTATAATGCGGAAAAATAAATAACACAGACACCAGAAGTTTTGTTAACAACGAAACCACAAATGCAGAAAACACCGGGACCTAGTCCAGATTGAACACCAAACTGTATTAATCCACTACAGACACTAGCCTACTACCAATTAACTTTAGACTGGAATGTAGTTGAGACCTAAAAAGTATCCCACCGATTAAGGTACAGTCGCGCTCCTTACACCTCTTGAATCCCAACAGGACTCCCCGCAATTAATTTCCTTAGATGAAGTCATACCAACTAAGAGTTGCTTCAACTCCATTGAAGACTTTAAACCAAATCTGCCTCCCACAGATTAAGCCTCTATAATTGATTTCCTGATTACGATCGAACGTATGATCAAATACAAACGAATGATTAAGGTGATGGAAATCGATAGCAATTTGACAGAAGTTTAGCTATCCTCAAAATCCGGACTTATGCAACCCGAAGTGCATCCTAGATTAGTATTCACCTCACAAGTATTAAACTTGTGGAATCAATAACTTTGATGATCACTATCTATCTTGATTGTTGGAGTAAACTCTACAAACAATCAAGATCATGATACTCGAGTTATCAAGGAAAGATAACTGGACTTGGCTTCACGAATCCCAATAAAGTCTTTATAGTCGTAAAACCCTAACAGTGTTTCTGGAGAGGACGACTCTAGATACAACTAGGACACACCAAAAAGTAGTGTCAGGATTCAAAGATCCCATATGCTTGGAGTTCCCCTTTTATAGACATTCAAAGTATAGGTTGCTTTAGGTTTAAGCTAAGATAGCTTTGAACTAAGCAATCAATATTCACCGTTAGATGAAACTTTGAATATGATTTACATAAACAAGATATACACTCTGGTTAGGTGAGACCGTAACCGAACCATGTACAAAGACTATGTTCAACATGGTTAGCCGAAACTAGCCGGTATGAACTTAAAAAGATTAATCTTCATTTTCATGGACACACAAGACATTAACTCTGAGTCACAAACATGTGATCATTTAAGTTTAGTGTTTATAGAGAATTAATCAACACTAGTACAAACTGACCCTTTTGCAGCACCAAATTGGCATGTCCATAGGGGTTTTGACACGCCGTTTTGGTTTGGACTTGGCGTGGTTTCTGCTCGCGTGGTTTTAGGTATGATGGCATGGAATTAAGTACTCTATAGCAACGCCGACCTTGCATGTCTATTGCTGCCTGTAATAGACATGCCAAAACCCATAGGCTTTGCTATATAGTGTCCCAAAAACTTAAGTACTGGTACCCTGTAGACACTCGATTTATTGTTTTGGCGTGGCTATTTGGTTCACTATAGACACATAAATTGCTTTGGCGTGGCTATTTGGTTCACTATAGCCACGCAAATTGCTTTTGGCGTGGCTATTTGGATCACTATAGACACGCACTTTGTTTTTTGGCGTACCCATTGGTTATCCGATAGACACACCATTTAGGTTTAACGTGGCTATATGTTATGTTTTATCCACGCTAATTTCAATTACCTTCATCCACGTGGCTATATTAGGAACCGTTGATTGTTTTTTAAGATGATGCAATATTGACCGTCAAATTAGATGCATCCTACATCGTCCACATGTAACGTTGTGAGCCGTTCATTGGATAACCTATAGAAACGCCATATAGCGTGGATATATGTGATGTTTAGCCACGCAAATTTATAATTACCTTCATCCACATAGTTGTATTAGGAACCGTTGAATCTCTTTTAAGATGATGCAATATTGACCGTCAAATTAGATGCATC